>VOPJ01010241.1:94722-154582 GCA_014673585.1 Semibalanus balanoides
CTGGTCTGAGGGCGGCATCTGGTCTGAGGGCGGCATCCGGTCTGAGGGCGGCATCTGATCTGAGGGCGGCATCCGGTCTGAGGGCGGCATCCGGTCTGAGGGCGGAATCCGGTCTGAGGGCGGCATCCGGTCTGAGGGCGGCATCTGGTCTGAGGGCGGCATCTGGTCTGAGGGCGGCATCTGGTCTGAATGTGGCATCCCAATCATCATCATCTTGGTCTGAATGTGGCATCTGGTCTGAGGGCGGTGCACCTAGTCGAGGGCGGCATTCGTCATATATCCAAGTTTACATTTTAAATGAATGCGGGGTCCTCTGTAACGTGTTGATTTTGTTGCATAGCAGCAGAAAGACGCCTCATCAGAGTACAGGAGTGCTATACTCCCAGGTAACCTGCGCGATGTCACAGGGGCGGCACATCACGGCGTTAATAAAGTGGTGCGACTATTCTCACCCGCCTCATAGGCATCGACGTCCCCGCCTTAAGCCGCGGGCGCCTTGGTTGGCCATGAGCGCCCAGTTGCGGTGGAGGGCGCCCCCTCCCTCTCCCCGGTATCCGCCCCTCCCGCTCCCCGGTATCCGCCCCTCCCGCTCCCCGGTATCCGCCCCTCCCGCTCCCCGGTATCCGCCCCTGTGCGCTGTTATGCCATGGACAAAACTGACCAAACCACTACCATCAGAAAGCACGTCTCCATCTGCCATTTTTGTGTGTAATTTGCAGAGCTGCTGTACTGCTGGCCTGTGGTGCAGGGCGCAGGCTGCAGCTGGGAGGCCGCCGCTGCCAGGTGGGTGCGGCGGCTGTCTGTCATCATCGGATGATCCGACGAGATGCGTCGTTACTGGCTGTATCCGGCGAGCTTAGCTCCTCGTCACGGCAAGCGTCCGGTCCGCTCACAAGGCCGCAGCATGCTGGCGCCGCCGAGACTGCGCCATTCGGGAGGCGCCGGGGCTTGTGTCCTATAACCACGCCAGTTGCGGCGTCTCACTGAGCTGCAAACCGGCACCGCTGCAGCGCGCCACCACGGCTCTGGGGCGCCAGTGCGTCCGTGTAAGTGTGGGCTTGTGCGTGTGTGCGCGAGCAGTTGTCCCTTGACATGCTCAACCAGTTTTATGGCACGTTAGTCCACTCCTTGAATATCAATAATTTAAGCAAATTAACTTGTCTCGATTGGATGCTAACCGGTATGACCGTGAAGCGTTACGACTCGCCTGTCCCCTCGAGCACCATTGGAGGGCAGCTGCAGTTGGTCCATACCGTGAGCTGAGTGGTCCTGGCTGGCTGATGTCTGGTTCCGTGTCCCCTCGAGCATCATTGGAGGACAGCTGCAGTTGGTCCATACCGTGAGCTGAGTGGTCCTGGCTGATGTCTGGTTCCGTGTCCCCTCGAGCACCAATTGGAGGACAAGCTCCAGTTGGCACCATGTCGGTGACTGAGTGGTCCTGGGCTGATGTCTTTCCGTGTCCCCTCTGAGCACCATTGGAGACAGCTGCCAGTTGTGTCATTCCGTGAGCTAGTGTCCTGCTGGATGTCTGGTTCGTGTGCCCTCGAGCATCATTGGAGGACAGCTGCAGTTGGTCCATGTCGTGAGCTGAGTGGTCCTGGCTGATGTTCGGTTCGGTATCGCCTTGGCGGGGGTCAGCTGGTTCCGGCCTTGGAATCCAGTCTGTCGCACACGGAAAAATCAGCTTAACATCTGAGAACGGAGAGGCCCCCGGGCGTGCCGCATCTGAGAACGGAGAGGCCCCCAGGCGTGCCGCATCTGAGAACGGAGAGGCCCCCAGGCGTGCCACCGCTGCCGTACACACCTCTGATCAGCCTGTCAGGTCGACAGTTTTATGCTGTGCTTAGCTGGCATTAATGGTGGGCCTGCCGCCTCGCATTCTTCTTGGCACTTCGTGGATTTGGTTTTGGTTTCGTACAAAGGCAACGTGAGTGTAGGTGTTCAATGAATCTCCTTTAAATTGCGTCATATGCCACCGTTCACTTGAGTTGCATTTTATCTGTACCTTCGTAAAAGTAATTGGAATTGTAATCTTCGTTGAATTCGCCGTAATTTATGTCTTCCAACTTCATATTGCTATTACGTACTTTGGCATCAGCAATATTATGAGGTATTGATGACATATCATGTATATCAAAACGATTTCAGACTGTAATATCATATCGTTAGAAAAACGGCGGCGCTGAAAAAACGCAACGCCAAACTTTGACAAATATAAAAAACAGTGCTGCGCGCCGCCGTTTTTACGTTATCCTCGAAAACCTTAGGGGCCGTGTAAACGCCCCCTGGCCCGGTGTCGGTTAAATTGAAAGATGTAAAGTACCTCAATTATAGACTAGGCTATCAAAAATGTCTCATTTTGAATTTCTTTAAATGTAAATTGTTATGTTATGAGTTATTTTTCGGCATTATCTTATGCAGCATGTTTAGAAGTAGTACATTGATCGAGTCACAATTTAAAAAGTGATAACTTTGGTATATTTCAGAATTTATATTTTGATAAATTAAATTACAAAGTGTGCTTATACATCTTTCGGAGTTAATGATCAATGTTTCCCTTCACTGTTTCCCTTCACTATTCGGAGTTAATGATCAATGTTTCCCTTCACTATTCGGAGCACTCCTTTGTCTCAGTTTGTTGAACGTTGAAAAGTGACACAAATTTATCGCTTCTACGAAATACCAATTGTATGATCAACCAAAGTCAGGGTTGGAAAAAACCCGGGTTTTTCATCAAAACCCACTGGGTAGTGGGTTTTTTTGTGTTTAATGGTCTTTTTTTTTTGGTTTTCTTGCTCGCTCTTTACAGTGCCAAATATATGATGCGACATTTCTTTGACTTTTAAGACATGCAAATCATCTCAAGGAAGGATGATAATCTGTCAAGCGTATTCTATATATATTACTGCTTGCTAGATTACCACAGTTAAATATTTCAAAAATTCCAAATACTCGCATCTCTTTGGTCAGAGGATGGATTCAAATGGACAAGTTGTTCCATAGAAGAGGTTGGGAGTCTGAATGTGGATATGAGGGAAAATGCAAATTGTTTCCTTGGTTTACTCATCTTAGGGCAGTTAAAAACAAAATGCTCCAACTCAATGAACACCAATTATCACTTGTTTCTAACAAATACGCCGGGATTTGCTCAATACCATTTTGATGAAAAACCCGGGGTGGGTTTTTTGTTTAATTTACCCACCAAAAAAAAAAAAAAAAAAAAAAAACCGGGTAGTGGGTTTTGGGTAGTGCCAACCCTCCAAAGTGAAGATCATTTTTGTACGTTCAAAATTTAGTTATGAAATAATGTTTAAGCTAAATTAGACCAATGTTAACAAATATTTCAGTGACGTCAACATTTTTTGCGTTATATGCAAATGTTGCGTTGTTATATATGTATACACCAACTTCATGGACCTGGAATGTGGGATGTCGACAAATAGATTGTTGCTACGAAATGCCAAGGGTATGGGCGACCAAGAGCAGGGCCGTTGCCGATAATTTTTGAGTAGCCGACGAAAAATATGCCCCCATTTGTCACTTGTATGCATGTATTTAAGCCTTTGCAACATTCGATGTGACGCACACAAGGATAAATCGGTATTACGGGTTGCCATAAATACTTTTTCTGGAAAAAAATGAGATGTCAGGTTCAGTTGTGAACGGATTTCGAAAAAAAAGAGAAACCATTCAATCCTCGTGCATCCTGTTCTTAGTATAAATAGAGTATCAGAAAATCAGAGGCGTCACTGGGAGTGATCAAATGGGGAGGTATTATGATGCTCGTGACATCCTATAAATGCGTTCGAAGATAGTGATGGATACGCATTTTGTATTAAAAAATATATAATGAAAAGGGTATTTTCATCGAAAGTTCGAAATTTGTGTGCAGTGGCAGATGTAGCAAGTGTGACGGAGAAGCCAGTACCATCACAGTTTGCATTATTTTGCTTAGCGTTGAATCCATACACAAGTGCTCATTTTATAAGCTGTTGGAAGTGTTTTTTTAACGCCATCTGGAGTTAGGTTAAAATACTTTAAGATCTCTCGCATTCGTTGCATTGCAACATTGTAGCAGTTAAGCCGGGCCAGTTAAGCAGTTAAGCGGTGCTCGGCGCCACCTTCCTCGGGCGGGGGGGGGGGTCGTTTCGACACCCCCTCTACATATCCCTCTCAAATGGGATATATATATAAACCAAAAACACTGTTCGAGAGCCCGTCAAAAAGTATTTGGAAAATATTTCGTTTTTTCAGGTCAATATAAGGGTTACCAGAGGTCATCAAAGGCCAGATTTTCCAGATTTAGGACTTAGCTCCAGATACTCCAAATTATCTCGGAAACTATTATAGCTAGGAGCAAACGGAAAAGCTAGGAGCAAACGGAAAAAGCAATCGAAGGCTATTGCAATTTGCAATCGCCATCATGTTCTCAAATTTGAACTCCGGTCAATAGTTTAGGCTCCAGAGGTCATCGAAAGTAAAAAAGTATATTTTTTGCCATTTTTCACGAATAACTGTTTAGTTGATTGAGATACGGAAGTAATTTTGACACTATCACGTTTGTCTCGTAAAGGCGCTCTGAATCATGTATATGATTACCAGGTTAAGTCAACCTAGAAATTTGACCTCAGGTCAAGGTTAAGTGATGACCCAATAAGGTCATGTTGAACATTGGGAGACGCGTCTCGACGAGACAAACACATTGGCGCCTTTGTCACTTATCTATCTTGATTTTATAGAGAGTTATTGTCAAAAAAGTGTTGGTGGCCTTGGATGACCTCGTCTGACTCTTTAGGGACAACAGAACAAAGACTGTACCTTGGTCTTCAAGAATGGCCTAAGATAACATGATACAGAAGGAATTTTGCTGATATCATGCGTATCCTCAGAATGGAAAGCATTTGAGTATTTCTCCATTGACTTATGATGGAGAATCCAAGAAATTGACCTGACCTTAGGTCACTGATATAAAAACGCGATATACGAACTGTAGGTAGTCATGCTCTTATGAAATCCTTAAGTACGAAACCGATCGGCCAAAAGCTGTGGTTTTGGAAGGACCGCCAACTTATTTGGAGGTGGGGTCACATGACCTGGCTTGGTGACCTGACCTGACATGACCTAATGTAAAAAATAACGAGAGCTGTACAAAAGAAGAATAAACAGGTACTGAAAATTTGGCGGCGCTACGCGACGCCGTTTTCCCGATGTCCAGGACAAA
This sequence comes from Semibalanus balanoides, assembly GCA_014673585.1. Lineage (NCBI taxonomy): Eukaryota > Metazoa > Arthropoda > Thecostraca > Balanomorpha > Balanidae > Semibalanus > Semibalanus balanoides. The sequence goes on from VOPJ01010241.1 coordinate 99,944, forward strand.
CCTGAGGGGATGTCTACCCCCCCCCCGACCCGGCGCGGGTTTACGCACGAGTTACATTGCTTTAACCGCAGGGGAGAGTCAAGGCTTAGCAATTGTTAGCCTGGGTCTTAGTAGGTAACAATGTTGGCATTCAGTCAAACCTATGAAGACCTGGCAAAAGTGAATAGCTACAACGAAATTCTTCACAACCAACATGATAATTATTTGCGATATCAGCAATATCACTTCATCCGAAAATAAAATATTGACACTTGCTCCGATTAAAAAAAGAAAAGAAAAACGCTGCACTGAGCGCTGCCATACCCCAAGTCCACCAAACGCTGCACTCAGCGCTGCCATACCCCAAGTCCACCAAACGCTTGCTCTCGTTTTTGCAAAGAAGGTATCTGTACCATCATCCACGGAAAGACATAATGTGAAATATAGTTTCAATTACGTTATTAATCTGGAGTTCTTCAATAGTTAGGTCTTTCGGACTCAGAGCTTTCTGATCAGAGCTCTGAGCGTTTGATATGTTTTTTGCATACCTTCACCAGTGATCATTCGTAAGAATTACGATCGCTGACGAAGATATGTAAAATACATATGGAAAACTCCCAGTCCGAACGACCTAACTCTTGTGGAGAAAGTCCAGATAAATCATGTATCAGTATCGTTATTGACAAGGTCATGCATATTCCCCACTTTGGATGTATTATGATGTTTAAAATTGACTAGCTGCGACGGATATGTGATATATGGGTCCGTTACCCATCCCAACTTGCGTAATTGGCATAACATGTTTTCACATATATTCGCAAATACAGAATTAAGTAGGAAAGCGCGTTTTTCTTCTTGAGAATTGCTTGGCAATGTAGGTGCGGACAACTATTACGTAAAGTGAATCATTTGAAACAGAAGTTGACTGGGGTCACCACAGGTCAACGAACAAAGGATCACGAGATGTCGTGGTCAAGGTCACTCAGTCACGTCGCAAAAGCTGGAAACAAAATGTCCGTATCGCTCCAAAGTCAGCTATCAAAGTTTTGTACTGTTTTTAGTTCATTCAAATATATAAATTTGGACTCTATATATAAAAATTTGGTAAGTCCCTCAGCAGCGTGGCTTCGAAGAAATGCCTGAGGCTATAACTCGGAAAAGAAGTTTCCTGAGGCTTGGCTCCACTCACGGGTCTGGTTTAAATATAAAATTTTGTTTTTCCAGACCTAAATGTAACATTTTCACCGCCGCTTCGTGGCGTCACATCGGTGACCATCGTCATAACGAAGCCATCGTCCATCGTCGTAACGCCTGAATTAATGAATGCCATTTTAGGCTTATAATCCTCTGCAAGGCCATATATTTCTGGTTTTATCAGGCAAACTGGTAAAAATTTCGCGGCGTTTGGCGGCGCAAAATAATAAGTATCTACCATGAAAATTCCCATTAACCAGTGCACTGCAGGGGGTTCGCGCCGAACACGGACTGCAGGGGGTTGATTCCCCCCGTAGATCTCGAAAACTACGCAACGCGCGAACAAGCGGACAAACGGCATTAGATTGCTTCTAGACAGCTCTAATCGGAAAGTATTCAGTCTTTTCTTGGATCAGGTCCGACAAATTGAAGGTCACCAGTGGGTCACCAGAAGGTCAGATTTTCCGGTTTTTAGGACTCTTTTCCAGAAACCCCCGATTATCTCGGAAACTATGATAGCTAGGAGCAAACGATAAAAGAAGCAATAAATGGCTATTGAATTTGCAATCACACTTTATGTCCTTAAAATTGAGCTCAGATCAATAGCTTAAGCTCCAGAGGTCATGAAAGGTCAAAAAGGCTATTTTTAGCAAAGCAGTTTTTCGTGAATAGCATTTCACTTAACAAAGATAGGGATGGGCGCCACATAACCTAAGTAGTTGAGGCGCCCCAAAGCCCAAATCATCATCAACAAAGATAGGGAAATAGTTTTGACGCCATCGTGTTTGTCTCATCGAGGCGCTTTGAAACATATACACGGTGACCTGGTAAGGTCAACTTCAAAATCTGACCTCAGGTCAAGGTCATTTGTTGACCCAGGTAGGTCATGTTGCATATGGGGCAACGCGGCCAGACGAGACGAACACAGTGTTGTCAACTGCTCGTCTCTATCTCTTTTCCATCAAGAGTTATTAACAAATCATTGCTGATGACCTCAGATGACCTCAGATGACCTGGTAGAAACCACTGAGCAACAACTGCACCTTTATCATCCAGAATGAGCTAAAATAACATAATTCAGAAATAATTAGACTGATCCAATTCATATTTTCTGAATAGGAAGCATTTGTTTATTTTCCCATTCACTTATAATGGGGAGGGCAGGAAATTGACCTGACCTTTTGGTCACCGATACGAAAAATCCGAAGTATAAACGAATTGTTTAGGTAGCTGATATCCGTATGAAATCATCTGCACATAGTTTTGAGTTTTTCGGGAAAGACTGTAGCTTGGCACGAACACCAACCGTTTTTTGAAGTAATGGTCACTTGACATGAAACTTGTGACCTGACCTGAGTAACCTTTTTAAGTCAAAAGCTTTTCCAAAGTGTGGGTATTGATGCCCAAACAGGTGTATGAAATTTGGCGGCGCTGTGTGCCCCCGTTTTTTGCTACTCCTGAAAAACCTGAGGGGTGGAAATCAACCTCCCCCCCTGCAGTGCGCGCTAAAATGCTACACATTCTAAAATGGAATGTTTCACATTAAAATTAAATTGAGTTGAGGATAGCTATGTTTTGGATTCGCCATTGAAAATTAAGTATTGGTTAAAGTTTAAAACAAACACAAAGGTCTAATAAAAAAGAAATTCGAGTTTGGTTTGACCCAAAATTTTTCTGCAAAAAAAATGAAGGCACTTTGTGTATTTGAATTGGGCCTTAAAGCGATGTCGTGTCTCTTTTTACCAAAATGTTAATGATGTTCAATGAAGTCGGACTTGTTTTTAAGGGCCCAAAAAATCCTTTGATATTTTTACGGGTTTCGTTCTCGATTTACTGGGTACCGGCTGGATTAGGTGATTCACCGGTTTGATTGACGTCAATGGTGTCTTATGACAAAGTTTAGTTGAACCAATCTCCACCCAGGGTTTGTTTCGAATCTCCATCAGGAGCGATATATAATGCAAGTTAGGTAAGTTTCGGTTAGGATTCATCCATAAGGCTCCAAACGATATTTACCGACGAATAATTGCGGACGAATATTTTTGCATGTACCACTGACGTCATCAAATTAGCTGCACCACCCGGCCCTTAATACACTACCTATACACGGTGCACCGATCGAAGTCGATAGGTACCTTAGTCAAAGATTACCGATGGTTCTGTATGCTCCGCTTTGTAGCTGTCTATCAAATATAATTCAATTTTCAAACGATGCCAAAGATTCGACGTGTGTTTTTTTATAAATTTAGTCCGAATGTTTTGGTATGGATGGCTTTCCGAAGGTCAGGACCCGCGCTAAGCAGAGCTTGTTGCGCTGGGTCCTGACCTCACCACCCGATCGCGCAATTCCTGTTGGCCGGCAGAATTTAGAGACGAAAGTTGTTACGTGCCCCACATGCCTGGACACGGTCCGCCCCGCTCGCTGACGTCACCTGGCCTTGAGTGTGACCGCTGCCACTAGCGAGCGCCGAAGCGATTCGAACCCAGGCTGCCACTACTGGGATAGGTCAGAAGACCAGCGCTCTCCCACTGGGCGCAAATTGACCTTAGTTGTCGGCGCGCCCGAAAACCCCAATAAACAAACAAACAGCGCTCTCCCACTGAGCTACGGGGGCGGACAAATGGAGCAAAATGGACAAATGGTTTATGGAGCTTTCAATGAAAGAACACCGTTATATTTTCGAAACGTTTCAAAACGCCGTGATAAACAAAGATTTGTTCGTATTTGACGCGCAAGAATTGTATGAAAAAGTTGTGCCATATGATTTGGCAGCGTGGAGGTTTTTTCTTCTCGAAATTCCTTGATATGACATCACCAACTCAAATATTAAATTTTAAATTTTTATTAAATTAAGCACTGTACGCGAGAAACAAATGTCATAATCGTGTTCGGCAGCGGTTACTTCATATTTTGCACCACAAGCGGCGTACATTGGACAACTTTCAGAAAAGTGAAACATTCCCTTTAAATACATTCATAAAATGGGGGGTACATTTTCACTATATCAGCCGACCCCCCTCCCCAATAAAAAAAAATAATGGCGACGCCCCTGATTGTGTCAATAAAAAAGAACTATATGTAGGCAATGGCGGATCCAGGGGGAGGGACATTTAGGGTCATGGGCCTCCACCCAAGGTCCTGATACCATTATTTCCTCCCTAAAAAACGGACGGACTTAAAGTTGCTGACGGGTTGACGATTGCGCTCTACCCCCCTCCCTTGGTCAACAACTTTTGGCTGACGGCTGACGGCCTGCCACCCCTCCCCCCGCTCAACAACTTTTTGGAAATAGTCCACTGGACTTGTCCCCCCCTCTCCAACAAAAAAACAACATCCGCCACCACAATTTTTTTTAGAGGTAAAGTTATTTGTCGTGGCATAGTGACCTGACCATAATGACCCCAGGTCAAAACTCACACATGCTATGTATATTTGATGCCCGAGCTAGATTTGGAGGCGTTGAGCGCCGTCGTTTTTCTTCTATTCTCGAAAAAAAAAACAGGGAGGTTTAAAATGTCCCCCCCAGCAGGGCGAGGGATACACAACATATTGTCTGAAGGTAAAGCTCGGTAGTGCAGCTGTCGGTGGCTGTGCCTGCTGTGTGTGACGTCATCGGTGGCTGTGCCTGCTGTGTGTGACGTCATCGGTGGCTGTGTCGGCAGGCGGAAGAGTGAGCGGAGTGACGGCGATGAAGAGGAGAAGGAGGAGGAGGAGGTGGGCACTGCGTCAGAGCGGCCCGCCTCTGCCGCCGACCAGCAGCGTCACGGAGCTGCCGAGACAACAGAGACGGCCGACCAGCAGCAGCAGCAGCGTAACGGAGGAACTGCTGCCCAGCCAGGTACTGTGCCGCCCGCCGCGCCGCCACGCCAGCCAGCAGCACGGTCAGCCGCCCCAGCTCACAGTGGCAGCACAGCGCACTCTGTCAGCTGGGCTGACTCTGCCAGCTGTCTGACTCTGCCAGCTGTCTGACTCTGTCAGCTGTCTGCTCTTGCCAGCTGTCTGACTCTGTCAGCTGTACTGACTCTGCCAGCTGTTCGACTCTGTCAGCTGTACTGACTCTGCCAGCTGTTTACTGACTCTGGCTCAGCGTCTGGACTCTGTCAGCTGTCTGACTCTGCTCAGCCTGTCTGGCACTCTGTCAGCTGTTCTGAACTCTGTCAGCTGTCGACTCTGCAGCTGTCTGACTCTGCCAAGCTGTATCTTGACTCTGTCAGCTGTCTGGACTCTACCAAGCTGTCTGACTCTGCCAGCTGTCTGACTCTGCCAGCTGTCTGACTCTGCCAGCTGTCTGACTCTGTCAGCTGTCTGACTATGCCAGCTGTCTGACTCTACCATCTGTCTGACTCTGTCAGCTGTCTGACTCTGTCAGCTGTCTGGCTCTGTCAGCTGTCTGACTCTGCCAGCTGTCTGACTCTGTCAGCTGTCTGACTCTACCAGCTGTCTGACTCTGCCAGCTGTCTGACTCTGTCAGCTGTCTGGACTCTTACCAGCTGTCTGACTTCTGCCAGCTTCTGACTCTGCCAGCTGTCTGACTCTCGTCAGCTGTCTGACTATGCCCAGCTATCTGACTCTGCCAGCTGTCTGACTCTGTCAGCTGTCTGACTCTGCCAGCTGTCTGACTCTACCAGCTGTCTGACTCTGTCAGCTGTCTGACTCTGTGAGCTCGGCTGACTCTGCCAGCTGCCTGACCCTGTGAGCTCGGCTGACTCTACCAGCTGTCTGACTCTGCCAGCTGTCTGACTCTGTGAGCTCGGCTGACTCTGCCAGCTGTCTGACTTCTACCAGTGTCTGACCTCTGCCAGCTGTCTGACTCTGCAGCTGCTGACCTCTGCAGCGTCTGACTCTGTGGCTCGTCTGATCTGCCAAAGCTGTCTGACTCTGCCAAGCTGTCTGACTCTGTGAGCTCGAGCTGACTCTGCCAGCTGTCTGACTCTGCCAGCTGTTTCTGGACGCTGTGAGGCTCGGCTGACTGTTCAGGCTGGCTGACCTCTGCCAGCTGTCGACTCTGCCAGCTGTCTGACTCTGCCAGCTGTCTGGACTCTGTGAGCTCGGCTGACTCTGCCAGCTGTCTGGACTCTCGTGAGCGTCGGCTTGACTCTGCCAGGCTGTCTGACTCTGCCAGCTTCTAACTCTGCCAGTGTCTGACTCTGTCAGCTGTCTGACCTTCTGTGAGCTGGCTGACTCTGCCCAGCGTCTGACCTGCCAGCTGTCTGACTCTGCCAGCTGTTCTGAACTCTGCCAGCTGTCTGACATCTGCCAGCTGTCTGACTTGCCAGCGGTCTGACTCTGCCAGCTGTCTGACTCTGTGACGACTCTGTGAGCTCGGCTGACTGTCAGCTGGGGCCTGACTTCTGTCAGCTGTCTGACTTCTGTGAGCTCGGGCTGACTCTCCAGCTGTCTGACTCTGGCCAGCTGTCTGACTCTGCCAGCTGTCTGACTCTGCCAAGCTGTCTGACTCTGTGACTGCTGACTCTGTGAGCTCGTCTGGACTCTGCCAGCTGTCTGACTCTGCCCAGCCTGTCTGACACTGGTTGAGCTTTCGGCTGACTCTGTCAGCTGGCTGAACTTCTGCAGCTGTCTGACTCTGTGAGCTCGGTGACTTCTGTCAGCTGGCTTGACTCTGCCAGCGTACTGACTCTGCCAGCTGTCTAACTCTGCCAAGCTGTCTGACTCTGCCAGCTGTCTGACTCTGTTGAGCTGTCTGACTCCTGCCAGCTGTCTGACATCTGCCATGCTGTCTGACTCTGCCACTGCTGGACTCTGTCAGCTGTCTGACTACTGCCAAAGCTGTCTGACTGCCAGCTGATCTGACTCTGTGGAGCTCGGCTGACTCTGCCAGCTGTCTGACTCTGTCAGCTGTCTCGACTCTGCTGCCAAGCTGTCTGACTTCTGCTGCCACGCTGTCTGACTCTGCCAGCTGTTCTGGACTCTGTCAGCTGTCTGGACTCTGCCACTGTTTCTGGGGGGACCTTTTCTGTTGGAGGCTGTCTGACTCTGTCAGCTTGCTAACTCTGTTGAGCTCGGCTGACTCTGCCAGCTGTCTGACTAACTGCCAGCTGTCTGCAGACTCGCCAGCTGGTCTGACTCTTGAGCTCGGCTGACTCTTTGCCAGTGTCTACTCTGCAGCTGTCTGACTCTGTGAGCTCGGTTGACTCTGCCAAGCTGTCTTGACTCTGTGAGCTCGGCTGACTCTGCCAGCTGGTCTAACTCTAAGTTGTGAGCTCGGCTAACTCTGCCAGCTGTCTGACTCTGCAGCTGTCTAACTCTTTTGAGCTCGGCTGACTCTGCCAGACTGTCTGACTCTAGCAGCTGTCTGACTCTGTCAGCTGTTGACTCTGTCAGCTGTCTGACTTCTGCCAGTGTCTGACTCTTGCCAGCGGTCTGACTCTGCCAGCTGTCTGACTCTGCCAGCTGTCTGACTCTGCCAGCTGTCTGACTCTGCCAGCTGTCTGACTCTGCCAGCTGTCTGACTCTTGTCAGCTGTCTGGCTCTGCCAGCTGTTTGACTCTGTCAAGCTGTCTGACCTGGTCAGCTGTTTCTGACTCTGCCAGTGTCTGAGTGACGGAAACCTGACTCTGCCAGTGTCTGAGTGACGGAAACCTGACTCTGTCAGTGTCTGACTCTGTGAGCTCGGCTGACTGTCAGCTGTCTGACTCAGTGCCAGTGACTGGAAACTGACTCTGCCAGTGTCTGACTGACTGTCAACTGTCTGACTCTATCCAGCTGTCTGACTCTGTCAGCTGTCTGACTCTGCCAGCTGTCTGACTCTGTCAGCTGTTTGACTCTGCCAGCTGTCTGACTCTGCCAGCTGTCTGACTCTGCCAGCTGTCTGACTTGTGAGCTCGGCTGACTCTGCCAGCTGTCTGACTCTGCCAGCTGTCTGACTCTGTGAGCTCGACTGACTCTGCCAGCTGTCTGACTCTGTCAGCTGTCTGGCTGTCAGCTGTCTGACTCTGCCAGCTGTCTGAACTCTGTGAGCTCGGCTGACTCTGCCAGCTGGCTGACTCTACCAGCTGTCTAACTCTACCAGCTGTCTGACTCTGCCAGCTGTCTGACTCTGTGAGCTCGGCTGACTGCCAGCTTTCGAGACTTGTATCAGATAACGAGTACTTGATCGGCATTACTGTCCACAACTTTTTGTAGAATCTGCAGCTAATCTGCGGCTTTTATCTTAGAAACAGTTATGACATTTTTTTCAATTATATGGCCCAGCCATAATCAATATCATGTAACTATCACATTATATTGCAAATTGATCAACACGGATGACAAATGACCTTTCGAGCGTGCTGACCACCTTGGCATACGTCAAAATTTTTGTGCTTTTTGCCATCTGGATGACGGTTGTAGAAAGTGTTACTAATTGAAAAACAATGTAAGCCATTAGAGTTTTTACTTATCTGCAAGTGCTACATTGAGTCACAGGATGATTTTGCAATTCAAAACTTACGAGACTGTATTATTACACACAGTTCGTTCAGGTTTTGTGGTTTTCTTATCTCTTTTTTATCTGGTTTGCAGCAGTCCCCACCGTTAACAGTTGGCAACATTCGGGCGTTTGGGCGCTCAAAAACTACTAGACCTTAGGGTTCCCATGTTAAAGCGACGATTTGCAGACGAGGCTGGCTCGTAACCTATTCAACATATTTTAAATCTGACCTCTGGACCATATAGCTATGAGCCTTGGCTACAACGTTTCTGTTTACCATTTCCGATATTCTGGGCACAAAAAAGTTAAAGGGAAGAGTGCCACCTCGCGGGCCGATATTGAGTTTTTGATGTGTATCGGTAGATTAAGCGTGCTCGATTTCACCTGAAAAGTCTGGTTCCCGAAACTGACCCCGTTAGATCAAAAAAGACTTTAGCACCTCCAATTATTGGCAATCATTCGTACAATTGGAATCGTCTCCGCACTATTTTGAATCACTTCTTTGTGGGTTATAATTTTCTTTTAAATATTGCAAACTGAACATCACCAATCCGTCAGTCAACTTAAAAAATAAAAAGCGTATGCAGTTAATTGTATCGTCAACAATCTTAGCTTCTTTTAATAATTAAACAGCCAGAATAGCAAGCATATTTGAGGCTCGACTTAGGGCTGTAAAAGTTAAGTGACATTACCCTCTAACACAGATAGACGTTTAAAGGTCAAGTCGCGGCGAATTCGGACGGCTTGGGCCTCGGCTTTTGGCGGGGAGTGATTGTTGTCAATTGTTTACATTGCGCGAGGGGAGTGAGTTTCGGAAAACTTTCAGCAACTGTTCACATTGCTGACGACAGATTAATTCAAGGCACGAATTGAAATCACGGGTTTTGTTTCCCCTCATTCGCAAAGCAAGTGATACAAACGATACAGTTTAAAGGGAATAGTTCACCTTGAAAAAAAGCTCAGAAATGATGAAGAGAAGCAAGAAATTAAGTATCATATTACTAGTAAGTCAAAGAAACTATATTTACGCGGAAAAAGCAAATTAAAATGTCAATTATTTGGTGATAATTCATATTTTTTTCCTCAAAGTAATGCGAAATCAGCTGGCTGAGAAGAACGCAACGTCATCGATTTAGTGAGGGATCGTGTCGTATACATGGTGGTACTTGCCCAAGTACTTGTTGAAGATGTCGGAAAATACAACGCTTTGAAAACCATCACAGTACTTGCTTTAAGTAGCATTCGTCACTATTATATTTCACTATGAAAGTGTAGTGTCCGCCACCGTCGCTCACTGTCCGTGCTCTGGGGCGTCCGTCTGGATTATGTGTCACAAGGTCATGCACGGTCTACACGTCACTGGCGTACCGGTCTCGCCGGTCGACTCCTATCACTCAGCGGGCGCTCACGCTTCACCCCACCGTCTCACATCACCGCTCACACTTCACCCCACTGTCTCACCTCACCGCTCACACTTCACCCCACCGTCTCACCTCACCGCTCACACTTCACCCCACTGTCTCACCTCACCGCTATTTTACCGTGTGCAATTGTTTTACGTCCTCTGTTTTGGTCCTTGCCTGGTCAAGTTTACTTTACTCTGTATCATAAATCTGAGTGTATGCTTTTTCATCCCGTTTTGGGCCTCATTTCTGCTCATTGTAGAACTGTTTCCTCTTGCTTTACCGTTGGCTCTTTGCTTTCAATCTCCGCTCACCGTATCTGCATCCTGTCTGACCAGTAGGAGCGGCATCCAGTCTCACCCATTCTGCTGTGCCAGCAGAGAGCTGCGGCAGCGGCCAGGAGGCCGATGTGGAGGACATCCACGACCGGCTCGACTACGAGGGTGGCGGCGGCGGCGAGGACGGCGCCGCCGCCGCTGACGACGCCGAGGAGTCTGCCGACGAGGACGACGCCGGCCGCCGGCTGCTGCGGCTCATCCAGGAGCGGCAGAAGCGTCGCATGCAGGGAGAGGAGCCCAGGCCGGCCGCCGTGACCGCGGCGCTCGTCAGTGACGACGGAGGCAGTGGCGGTGCTGCTGGCAGCGGGCCGGACGACGCCGACTCCCCGGCCCGCAGCAACCAGGAGCCGCAGACGACAACCGAAAAAGACGACCGGCACGCCGTATCGCAGCATGGCGCCGGGCGTCGCTCCCGCTCCTGCTCGCCGCGCGGACGGCGTCGCTCGAGATTACACTCCAGCGACAAGCGTTCCCACTCGCCGGGAAAGCGGTCCGGCTCCCACGACGAAGAGGCTCGCTCGCGCTCCAAACGTTCGGAGTCGCATGGAAAGCAGACTTCCCGTCGGGACAATCATTCCAGCTCGCCAGAAAAAGGTTCCGTCTCTGGTGACAAACAGATTGAGTCTCCCGCCAAACGGACCACTTCCTGCACTGACACGGGCTCGCGCGGCAAACGCTCCAGCTCCCGCACCAAGCGTTCCAGTTCCCGCACCAAGCGTTCCAGTTCCCGCACCAAGCGTTCCAGCTCCCGCACCAAGCGTTCCACTTCTCGCAAGCGGTCTGGCTCCGGCGAACGTCGCTCGCGATCGCGGGGTCGCCGCTCCCGCTCAGGTCACCGCCGCCGGTCGCGGTCCCGGGACCGTGGCTTACGCCGCTCGCGGGACCGCCCGTCACGCTCGCGTCGATCCCGCTCGCGGGACCGTCGTTCGCGCTCGCGGGACCGTCGCTCACGCTCGCGGGACCGTCGTTCACGTTCGCGGTCGCGGGACCGTCGTTCGCGCTCACGGGATCGCTATCGTCGCCATGGTCGACGCTGAAGCTCACTTCGACTGCCGGTATCAAGTCGGCGCGAGGCATGCTATCGATGCCAAGGCTCACTCCAACTGCAGGTATGAAGTGCCCGAGGCATGCTGTTGATGTCATGGGTCACTTGAGGGCTGTCTGACCAGTGAGCGTCGGCCGTTTGGCGGTGAAGCTGCCCTGGTATGGATGTGGGGAGGCCCTGGCAAGGATGTCTGTCGGATTCGTCGTATACCGGTCAGTGTCGTCGCGTGCTGTCGTCGCGTGCTGTCGTCGCGTTCCAACGCGTGCTCTGCGATGGATAATGCCACGCAAAATTTCGGCATCGTAAGCTAATAATGATTGTAGATGTCACGTGCATAGTGCGTGCGTGCGTCCGTATGTGTGTGTGGAACTAACTTTGGATGTTAGTCACATACCGGCACCGGGCCCAACTGATTCTTGTTTACTTGGTCGAGCGAGAGAGCTCCCTCGGTTTGAACTAGGCACTGCGTTTGGTTGTTTTGGACCGTAAATACACGTACAATCGCATCAGTCATGGTTATTTCCGTAATATTCGTGTCGTTCTCCTCGTCACTCGTAATCCCGTATTCCTGTACTTTGTTCTACACCTGACGCTAGGAAAATTAAAACACATTTGAAATGCAGGGCGTTTACGGGTGGAGCTTTTCCAAAAATGTTAGGGGCGGTGGTTTCGTAGTTAGAAAAGCGATTTTTCCAAATTGGTAGACTTAATCCTATTCCCTGCGGGGGGCAGATTCTGCCCCCCGGTAGTTTTTCGCCCGCCGCTTCTGAACCGTTACGTCACTATCACTTGAAACCTTCGGACTTTCCTAAATATGAATGACGCGTGTTCTGTGATTTTTTTTTTAATCGGCCCAGGCAGAGGCGGCTCAGGGTCATGTTTTGGGAGGTCTTTTCGAAGCGGTGTGCGGCGCATTACTTCTTCGTAGTTTGCGGTGGAAATAAAAGCGTCAGAAACTAAGCATGCTGCTGAATCATACCATAATTCGTTATACATATTTTGGGGCAGAGCGCACTCAGGTACATAAAATGGGAGGCGATTATTCTCCGTCAGTTAGGCCCAACTTCAAATAAGCAAGATGTAAGAGGCGTTCGCACATGTGCCCCCCCCCACGTGTTTACCTGAATCCGGCCTATGCACAATTGTTACATTTAACAAATAAAACAAGCAACTAAACCCACATTGGGACCGTTCCCACGTCCCAAACCCTAAGGGAAAAGCACATTTTTTCATCAAGAATTCTCCCCATTTTTATCCTGAGTGCACCTATGATTTTTTCGTTTTGACTTGTCCCCTTTAACACACATTGAAAACATGACATTGGAAGCTCAAAAAGCGTTTTTTGATGCAAATCGGTCGAACACATGGCCACCAATGAACCTTTCAAAATAAACCCAAAAATTTTCGATTTTGCCCCCCGGGCCCCCCCATTTTAGAGCAAAAAAGCAATTTCTGAATCCAAAAGAAAGATTTCGTCACGACGATCGAATGGTGTTTGTCCCATCGAAATCGGCCGAGCGTTTCGAGATCTCTGGGGGGGCGGATCTGCCCCCCGCAGGTTAACGTAATTCTGACCGCCCGCAGGGATAGGGTTAAACCGCCCTTGGCTGGGGGCGAATACCCCCCCCCCCCGACGGATTTTAGCAATAGCTTACAAACGGACAGCGCTAACAACACGAGCTTCAGGTACCTTGTACATCAATTTGACGTCTACTGTGCAAAAAATACAAAACATTTTGTTTTTGTTTAGTCATATCCAATTTAGTGACGTCACTAGTCACTACACACGAGATTGACGCCTAAATCAGTTTAACTTCAGTTTAACAGACCAAAATCAGTTAGACAGACCAAAATTCCAGATATTCCTCAGGGGGGGCTTTTTTAGCCCCCCCCCCCGAGGAATATCTGGAATATCGCACGAAATAATGCAGCTATCAAGCGCCAAATTTCTAGTACCTGACCGGGCTTGCTTTTACACCCTCTGCCCACATCTTTTAAAAAAAAAAATCGTTTTATTTTTTAGATAAAGCAAGTTAGTGACGTCACTACACACGATTTTGACACCAAAATCAGCTCAACTTTAGGAGGCCGTACAAATGCCATGTAGTAGACAAAATGGAATCCTTAAACGTTAGAAGATAGCAAATGTCAAGGGCTACAATATGGCTATCTCGTATTTTTTAACAAGTAATTTTTTACCACAAAATTTTCAAAAATTTACTTTTTTGGAAAAATGACCCAAAAAGTCAAAACCTTTTAAGATATTTAAAAATCCGGAATATACGTAAAATAACTATACATATTCAACCACTATACCAAATTTCAAAATGATATCTGTATTTTTGACTAAGTGATGACATCTAAGGTATGGGTAACTTGTGACGTCAAATTTTGAAATTTCATTTTTTGCCCTTTTTGACCAGTTACAGACAAATAAAGAGCAGTACTGTATTTCTGAGGCAAAACTGGTTTAGAAAATGTATTGATTTATTGTATTATTCAATTTCAAATTTTGACATGTCGTGACATTAATTTTACCTTTACTTGACCTTTACTTGACGTACATTAAGTCAGGTGGTAAATTGAGTATCATTTTCGATTATTTCTGCACGTAAAATAGTATGTAAAACATGTGATGCATGAATTTCGTATAATTTTGGGGCATAGTGACCTTATTAATGTGACCTGACCTTGACCTTGACATTTTGCCAAAAATTCCTAATTAGCTAATTCTGGATGTGTGTCATACCTTTGAGAGCACTCTGGTGATTTATGGTTGCAACCAGAATGCTGAAATGGAAAATATGGTCATAAACTAAATGTAATACTAGACGGCTAGATTTGACCTTTGCCTGACCTGTTGAACTCACCACTTGACCTCCTTAGGAGAGCAACACAAATTATTTTCGTCCAATGAACTTCCTGGGCTACGATTGCCGTTTATTCAAGCACGATGGTGATAAATTGGTTTCGAAGATACAAGGGGGGTTAAAAAAGCAACAGGCTGTTACAAAGACCACTGATCAAGCAGAATGACGTCAGAAGATCAGCAAATGACTAGGGCTACACAAAAGCTATTTCGGACTTACGAAAGAAATGTTTTTGGCCCCACAAAACATACAAAATCTTTAAAAAAAAATACACTCAAAATCAACATTTTATATTTTCAAAAAACCGAAATGATGATATGTATGAAAGCCTCACATGGACAAAAACAAAAACAAATTGCAAAGCAATTTCTTTATTTTGGACTGACCCATGGTTTAATAACTAATTTTTCAATAATAATTTTGGACTGACCGATGGTAGAAAATGACACATCATTGTCATTTTTGGCAGTACGATTTTTTCCAGATATCGATAAATGGATGCTACTTACGTACTTTTGAGACAAAACTGGTGTCTTTTTATTTACATTTATCCATTTCAAAATTTCACTTCATAGACATTATATGGGAATTGGGATCAGGTGTGATCCCATATAATGTCTTCCTTGACATTATATGGGATCAGGTATGTAAATGGCTGCTACTATCGAATTATACGCGTAAACTTAAAAGATGTGTGGCATGGCATCATGACCTCTTGCTAATAGTCACCTTATTTGACCTGATCTTGACCTTGAACTTTGCTTACAATTTCACTTTCGCCTATACGGGAGATGATTTCAAGTAAGACTTTGCAAAAAGTAACGAACTAAATTTTACTTCAAGGTTAAATAAGTTGAAGATTTTAAATAAGTTGAAGCCACAGCGGTCACCAAATGTCTAAAGAGCATTTATCGGGCTCGTGGCGACTTGAAACGCACTGGAGGGTTGCCGGGAAGAGAGAGTGCGTTTATTACTGAAAGGGTAGGCGAGTTGATATATAATTATATCTGATCAGGGAGGACTCTGGACCGGTTACCACGGACGAGGCCCGTGACCCCGCCGCACGCACAATGCCGGTTGCGCAGCGGCAAATTGTGGTTTCCGTGTGCGCCTGGCGGATCTATGTGTCCGACCCGCTGCTGGACCGGTCCGGAGAGACGCAACTGCGTACATTGTCTGCACGCCACCACCACGCCACACCAGTCGCTGCTTGATGCCGAGTCAGACTGCCCTGCCGCCGGCGCTGTGCTGGCTTCTGATGCTGCCTGTGGGCATGCAATGCAATGGAGCACTTAATGGCAAACTCGATTTAATATATATATATATATATATATATATATATATATGTATATATATATGTATATAAATAATAAATGTGTGTGTGTGTGTGTGTGTGGTGTGTGTGTGTGTGTGTGTGTGTGCCGTGCGTGCCGTGCGTGCGTGCGTGCGTGCGTGCGTGCGTGTGTGCGTGTGTGCGTGCGTGCGTGCGTGCGTGCGTGCGTGCGTGCGTGTGTGTGTGTGTGCGTGTGTTAAAATGCCCTGCCAGCCAGGCATTCTGCAGAATGCCTAGGCAATCTGCAGAATGCCTCGGCAATCTGCAAAATGCCTGGCTATTCAGGCAATTTGAAAAATGCCTGGCCAGTCAGGCAATTTGCAAAATGCTTGATTTTGTATGTTTTTTATATAACTGTCTATTGTAACTGTATATGATGGGTTGTGTCTACTCACATCGTTTAATTGGCGTTATTAACACAGGGTTATTGAATATCAGTTTCTGAATAGCACCAAAACTTTTATTTTTCCATATTTGTGCTAGGTGCTGATATATTTCAAAGACTGGATGGTAGCGCAAACTTATCATGTGGACCCTAAATGTCTTACCACTACTAAAAACATTGATTATATCGAAATATCGATATAACTTTGCTAGCACATCATTAGCGCCTGCCAACAGCATTTCGACAAAACAGCTCGTGAGCGCTGATAGCAGCTGCCAAACAGAGCTTTGAGACAACATTTCGCTTTTCAACGGTTTGGTAACATTGTCCGTATGTCTTATAGTCTTATTGTTTTTATGTCTTATTTTGTGCATCGTTTTACATAGCGTCTTCTTTCCTCCGATTTTGGTGACGATCGGCTTAAAGGAAATAGTTCACTTTCAATATGGGTTTTGAACTGAGATAGCAGTTTTGTAGCCCGTGTTGAAAAACCCCAACTACAAGTTTTCTGGGTCGAAAGAGCTCTCCAGCCGAATATATTTAACTTTTTGCCGAAGGATTGTGGGCCTCACACGCCTGGGCAGAGGCTGTACAGTAATCTTACGCGACTATACATTCGAATCTGTTGCTGAGCCGCGTTGACGTTGCGGAGAGTACGCATATAGTTTTGATGAAACTTAATAATTTACGTCCTTCTGTCCTGAATGTGCGATGTATGGCTATTTTTGACATTATGAAAAGAAGTTGTATTTGAAAATATAATCATATTTTGTTTGAAAAAACAATCCAAGGCGAACTATTTTCTTTAAAGGGACTGTCCCACATTCTTAAAAGTTTTCAAATGTGCGCCGCATGTGGTGCTAAATATTAAGTAACTGCTGCCAAACACGATTATGACATTTGTTTCTCACAAATAGTGCTCAATTTCATAAAAAGTTAAGTTTTAATATTAGGGCTGATGCGTCAATGAGGAAGTTTCGGAAAAAAGAAAACATTCACGCTGCCATATGTAACGCCGGTCTATATGTATCTTCCTTTTTAGTTTCTAAAACTATCTAATTTCACTGGCTGTTTACATTCATATCATGATTGATACAAAGGAATCTAGCGCGGAATCCAGCGGGCGATCAATTTTGGCGCGCGAGTATGCCGTTCGCAGGAAAAGGACCATATCAGTGATGTGCTGCGTAACTTGAAATGGCTCTCCGCGACCCCAGCTACACGACTTACCATGCGCATGCTGATGAAGGCGTCTGCTAACAAACTCTGAACCGCACTCCCTGGTACGGAGAACTGGTGCGAAGGCGTGACGGAGGCAAACTCACGCCGACAGGCCAAGCCGACCCTACCAGCCACAAGACTGAGTACGGCAGACGCCGATTCTTTTAACCGAACGGTTCAACGTTTAACCGCCTCCCATCCCGAGTGGCCGTGAGCCGCATCGGGCCTTTAAAAGGCGTCTCCGAGGCAACTGAAGGGTTGCAGAATGCGAGGGAAACTACTGTTTGGAAACTGAGTGCCATGTAGATACGTGAGAGAGTGTGCTTGTTGTTTCCCTGAATCTGCTTCCTAGTACTGTACCCTGCACCCATAGACTCAAGGCATGCAAAACCAGTTTAATAACTGGACTGTTCTTACGAAATACATACAATACAATACAAGCGGAACAATGTGATACCTACCTAAGGTAGGTACAACATGTACCATAAATCAGTCCTTCATGTACACAGAAGTGAAATTAGATGAGTTTTAGAAACTGAAAAAGGGAAGATACATAATAGACCAGTGTCCAAGATTCTATTTTTGCTTGGGTGTCACAGTGGAAGTTTTGAGCCCAAAAAGACCATGAGAGTGGACAATTATGTAGAAAATGGTAAGATGTTGATTACTGTTTTGAATATGAAAAGTAGTAGTTCTCATTGAAATCATGTGTTTTCAGTCAATATCTATTTATGTCGGAATCAATATCACAATTAATAATTTGGGGGAAGACAATTCACTACTAAAATGGAGAATGAGAGCACGGAAAACTATCACAGTTGGGCAGGGACGTGGGAACCGGGGGGGGGCAGAGGGGGCAACTCGACCCCCCAACTTTTCACACAATCACTCTTCTCTGTATTAGAAGCACATACTTTCCACATACTGTCGACGGCAAAAGGAGAGTAATAAAGTAAAAAAGTGAGGGAAAAGTAAATGTTTATGGCATATAGAAGCTTAGTATGGACAGAAATGGCGCGACATTGACTATTGTGCACAACATGCTGTGGTGCGCGATGCGACTCGGAAGGCCCTATTAAAGGAAATAGTTCACCTTGGGTTTTTATTTTTCAAACACGATTTGACTACACTTTGAAATAAAACTTCTTTTCATGTCAAAAATAGCCATACATCGCGCCAATTCAGGACAGAAGAACGTACATTATTAAATTATCAAACTTTCTCTCCGCAATCGTCAAACGTGGCTCAGCCATCAATTATTCGAAAGCAGTCCGCGTAAGATTCCTGTATAGCCCTGCCCAGGTGTGTGAGGCCACACATTCTTGACATTCCTTATTTGTGGCCCACATTCCTCGACAAAAGTCAAATAATTCGGCTGAGAGCCGTTCAGCCCAGAAAACTTGCAGAAAGGTTTTTCAACACGCACAAAACTGGCTATCTCAGTTCAAAACCCATGTTGAAGGTGAACTATTTCCTTGAAAAAAGTTCTACAATTTATATGCATCAGCCCAATTGCACCAATGCAGCCACTCAATGAGATTCTTCCACCGCAAAAATAAAAGGAATTTTGGCGCAAGAGCTAAAGAAATGTGTTTTTTTTATCTAAATTAAAACAGCTTGGGTGCAGTTTACTTTCATTTAAAATACGTTCATGGCTTTCCAGCCATGAAAATCATTATTTTAAAATGGCGGTCCCTATATATTGGTCTCGTCTCCGACGCAAAACGAGTCAACAAACATTGTGACATCGATAAATTTAAAACCAGGGAAAAAAAAAAGCACAATGCGGCGCGTTTTTTATCTCTTTATTTTGCACCATTTCGCTGTAAAATCGGGTGGGTTTCAGCAACCAAATGGGGGAAACGCAGGATTAAGGATACAGGACACCAGGCCTCCCCCATCCTCGGCTGAATTCAAAAGGGGCAGGTGGCCCGTGCCTCTCCCTCGCCCCACAGTGCCGCAATACCGTCACGGTGGTGCCCCTGCCCCTGGTACAAAACCGCGTGGTTTTTGGACTGGGTACGCCGGCGCGTTGTGCCCCTGATACACCGCGCGGTGGTGCCGAAGGCCATAATAACAACGGGTGCCCCTGATACACCATGCGCTGTGGTGCCCTGCTACACCGGCGCGGTGGTGCCCCTTGGTACACCGGCGCGGTGGTGCCCATGGTCACAAAGAACACTGAATGTTTTGCGCAGCGTAGCAGCGCATATTTTTTGCTTTATTTTGGTAGTGCCCCTGGTGCCCCGGCGCGGTGGTGCCCTTAACGCAGAGCAACGCAGTGGTGCTCCTTCGCTCAAAGCGAAAATTTCATGCTGCGTAGCGGTGTGGATTTTTTTGCTTTATTTTGGTGTTTCCCCTGGTGCCCCGGCGCGGTGGTGCCCCTTAACGCAGAGCAACGCAGTGGTGCCCTTTCACGCAAAGCAAAAAAAAATCCGCGCCGCGATGCGACCGGGAATTTTTTCCATTATTTGTGTGGTGCATTTGGTGCCCTTCACGGCCAATGAGGGCCCCCCCCTCATTGGGCCGTGAAGGGGCACCAAAAGTACCACACCACAGGTCGTGACCCCGTGCCCCCTGGATCCGCCACTGATAACGGGTGGCGGCCAGAGCGATATATCGCTTTTTTAGCTATGATTTTTGCTACCTCAAGTCCGCCAAAAAGCTCGCCCCTCCCCCCCCCCAACTTGAAAGTACTTCCCACGCCCCTGCAGTTGGGTGTCATTTCCCACCCAAATCAACAAATTGGGGGACAGTAATAGACCGACTCTACGGCTAATGTATGGCCAAATGTAAAACAAGTCGACTATTATCAACATTTAGTAAAGAGTGACGACGTCATCGGCTCAGGGTCCCGTTCAAATACACTGGGGACTGGGGATGATACAAATGTCAAAACCAAACTCAAATTTCTTTGTGATTCGATCTCGGTGGTTGTTTTAACTTATACTATATATAAGTTAAAAGAACCACCGAGGTTTTTCAAACAAAACAAACCAAACAGCGCTCACGAGCTGTTTTGTCGAAATGCTGTTGGCAGGCGCTAATGATGTGCTTGCAAAGTTATATCGATATTTCGATATAAGCAATGTTTTTAGTAGTTTTTAGTAGTTTTAGTAGTAGTGGACATTTAGGGTCTACATGATAAGTTTGCGCTACCAGCCAGTCTTTGAAATACATCAGCACCTAGCACAAATATGGAAAAATAAAAGTTTTGGTGCGATTTTCAGAAACTGATATTCAATAACTGTTGTTAATAACGCCAATTAAACGATGTGAGTAGACACAACCCATCATTTACAGTTACAATAGACAGTTATATAAAAAACATACAAAATCAGGCATTTTGCAAATTGCCTGACTGGCGGCAATATTTATAAAAACGGCAATATTTATCTAAAAATTTGCACACATGTTCCTTGGTATATTTGCTACCAGGTTTCTCAATGAATATGCCTTTTACCTTTGTTAAACACGCTGATTAGGCTGGGAGGTGACGGGCAGACATGGCCACCATGGTCTACTGCAAGTTTTGCCATCATTGCGTGGTCTTATTCTTTGGAGACTTTTTAGTGGCTGTGGGGATGTTTGTTCGAATTCCCTTTCACAAACGCCACAAGCAAAGTAATCGCAAGGGCTGCAGTCAGGGGAGCTAGAGGGTCAGATGTCCTTCGTCCAGAGTTCCTTTAGGTTCTCTGTCAACCATGCCTAACGTCTTTTTCGCGTTGTGGGCGGGTGTTCCGTCCTGTTGGAACAGTTGTCAGTTGTTCTTCTATGCCCTTCAATCCATAGTCTGACACCGTGTCATCACATGGTTTTTTTGCATCGGCATTCACACAGACTCATTTTCAAAGAAGAACTCGGACCTCGCTGGAGATGACCCTAATAACCATCACGGTGTTGGCATTTTGGTGGGCCATTTTGGTCGCAGAAACAGCTTCAGGGTTCTCGCCAGCAAGCTACTTTGCATCCCCTGCAAATTAAGTTCTTGACTCGATAGTATGTAACCGGAAGTTTACCCACATTCAAGCCCAGCCTAGATTCGGGCTACCATATTAGGGATTTTTGGGGAATTAGAAACTTTTTGAGAAAATATAGGGAAATATCTAAGCCCAGATTCGAAGGAATAGATCTAGATAAATTTCGAAAAATATAGAGACTTTTGGGAAATCTAGGGAAATATTGCCTCTCCCCGTATCTCCTTTACCAACCAAGCAAAAGCATTTTTAAGAACATCAAACGAAAGCACTAATTAGCCCAAAGACAGTCGTGGCCACAAAATTTGTCATTTTTTTTTTCGATAGGGAAAAAGTTTAAGTTTAACTTCAAAAAACTTGGCCAATGAGGGGGCCCCTACGATTTTCTTCAAAATCAGCACAGACATTTGACACTATGAGCCGATGAATCCGACTGAAGAAATCATAGAGTGCATTCAAGTATAAATGGTCAAATCCCCCTAGAAAATAAATTTCCAAAAATTTGTCATTTTTTTCCCTTAAAACTGCTTCAAACGAATATCAAACGAAAGCACTCAATATCCCAAAGACAGCCATGCCACATAATTTGACAATAATCAGATAGGAAAAAAGTTATAGACAATTAAAAAAATGGCCAAAGCCCCTACGATTTTCTTCAAAAAAAATACACACATTTGTCTCTATTAGCCAAATAATCTGGCTGAAGAAACCATATAGTGCATTGAGGTCTAGGGGGTTTAAATATACTTTCGTAGAAAATATACGTAGAAATACGTAGTATTATTAAATGAAATTTACTATCACAAATTTTCTCAAAAGTTATTGATCAAAACCACTTCAAATGGGTATCAAAACGAAAGCCTCCGAAGACAGTCGTGGCACAAAATTTGTCATTTTTTCGAATAGGAAAAATAATAGTTATTCAAAAACATTTGCCAATAGCGGGGCCCCTCACGATTTTTCTTCAAAATCAGCAACAGACATTTGCCACTATGAGCGATGAATCGGCTGAAAACCATAGAGTGCATTGAAGTTAAATGTCAAATCCCCCTAGAAATAAATTTGCAAAAGTTTTTATCAAAAGGTTTTTCTCAAAACTGATTCAAACGAATATCAAACGAAAAAGCATCAATTCAAAAGACAGCATGCACAAAATTTGACATATTCAGATAGGAAAAGTTTAAGACAATTAAAAAAATGGCAATGGGGGCCCTAGATTTTCTTCAAAAAAATTACACACATTCGTCTCTATTAGTCAAATAATCTGGCTGAAGAAACCATATTGTGCATTGAGGTCTAAGGGGTTAAAATATACTTTCGTAGAAAATATACGTAGAAATACGTAGAATTGTTGTATTAAATTTACTATCACAAATTTTCTCAAAAGTAATAATCAAAACCACTTCAAATGGGTATCAAACGAAAGCACTCATTAGCCCAAAGTCAGTCGTGCCACTAAATTTGACATTTTTTATAGGAAAAAAAGTTATAGTTAATTCAAAAAACTTGGCCAATGAGGGGGCCCCTAACGATTTTCCTTCAAAATAGCGCAGACTTTGCCACTATGAGCAATGAATCCGGCTTGAAGAACATAGATGGCTGGAGTATAAATGGTCAAAATCCCCATAGAAAATAAAATCCCAAAAATTTGTCAAAAGTTTATTCTCAAAACTGCTTCAACGGAATAATCAAACGAAAGCACTCAATATCCCAAAGACAGCCATGCCACAAAATTTGACAATATTCGGATAGGAAAAAAGTTATAGACTATTTTAAAAAATGGCCAATGAAGGTTAGGTTAGGTTAGGTTAGGTTAGAAAATTTGTGATAGCCCCTACGATTTTGTTCAAAAAAATACACACATTTGTCTCTATTAGTCAAACAATCTGGCTGAAGAAACCATATAGTGCATTGAGGTCTAGGGGGCTAAAATATACTTTCGTAGAAAATATACGTAGAAATACGTATAATTATTGTATGAAATTTACTATCACAAATTTTCTCAAAAGTTATGATCAAGAAACAACTTCAAATGGGCTATCAAACGAAAAGCACTCATTAGCCCAAGACATTCATGCCACAAAATTTGTCATTTTCATATAGGAAAAAATTTATAGTTAATTAAAAAAAACTTGGCCAATGAGGGGGCCCCTACGATTTTCTTCAAAATCAGCACAGACATTTGCCACTATGAGCCGATGAATCCGGCTGAAGAAACCATAGAGTGCATTGAAGTATAAATGGTCAAATCCCCCCTAGAAAATAAATTTGCAAAAGTTTGTCAAAAGTTTATTCTCAAAACTGCTTCAAACGAATATCAAACGAAAGCACTCAATATCCAAAAGACAGCCATGCCACAAAATTTGACAATATTCAGATAGGAAAAAAGTTATAGACAATTAATAAAAAAATTGGCCAATGAGGGGGCCCCTACCATTTTCTTCAAAAAAAAAATGCACACATTCGTCTCCATTAGCCAAATAATCTGGCTGAAGAAACCATACAGTGCATTGAGGTCTGGGGGTTAAAATATAGTTTCGTAGAAAATATACGTAGAAATACGTAATATTATTGTATGAAATTACCATCACAAATTTTATCAAAAGTTAATGATCAAAACCGCTTCAAATGGGTATCAAACGAAAGCACTCAATATCCCAAAGACAGCCATGCCACAAAATTTGACATACAGGCAACGCCAACCCCCTCTGCACTGCCGCCGGCCCCGGCACTGCTACTGGGACTGCCACCGGCACCACCACCGGCACCGCCACCGCCCTTGGCACTGCCGCCGGCCCCGGCACTGCTACAGGCACCGCCACCGGCACCGGCACCGGCACTACCGCCACCGCCACCGCCACCGCCACCGCCACCGCCACCGCCACCCCCACCGCATGCCATCGGCACTGCCCGCCGGCCCCGGCACCTGCTACCTGGACTGCTACAGACATCCCGGCCCGGCACCGGCACCGCCACCACCACCGCCCTCGGCACTGCCGCCGGCCCCGGCAACGCCACCGGCTCCGCCACCTGCTTCGCCACCTGCTCCGCCACCGGCTCCGCCACCGCCCTCGGCACTGCCGCCGGCCCCGGCACTGCTACAGGCACCGCCACCGCTACCGGCACCACCACCGGCACCGGCACGCCGCGGCCCAGGCACTGGGCTAAGGCACGCCACCGCTACCGGCACCGCCACCGCCCTCGGCACCGCCACCGCCCTCGGTACTGCCGCCAGTCCCGGCACCGGCTCCGCCACCGCCCTCGACACTGCTGCCGGCCCCGGTACTGCTACAGGCACCGCCAACCCCCTCGGCACGGTCACCGACCCCGGCACGGCCACCGGCACCGACCCCGGCAGGGTACCGGCACCGGACGATTCACCGGCACCGGAGCGGTCACGGCCACGCGGCACGGTCAACGCAGCGGCACGGTACCGGCACCGCACGAACCGGCACCGGCAGCGGCACGGTCACCGGCACCAGCACGGTCATAGGCACGGTACTGCACGTCACCCGGCACGGTCCACCGGCACGGTCACCGGCACGGCACGGACACCCGGCACCGGCATCCGGCAACAGCACAGCCCGGCACCGGCACCGCACCGGCACCTGCGGTCACCGGCATGGTACCGGCAACGGTCACCGGCACCGTCCATCGCCGCCGTCACGCATGGGTCCGGCACGGTCACCGCAACGGTCATGCGGCACGGCACGGTCACCGGCACCGGCAACGGTCACGGCACCGGCACGGTCACCGGCACCGGCACGGTCACCGGCACCGGCACGGTCACCGGCACCGGCACGGTCACCGACACTGGCACGGTCACCGGCACCAGCACCGGCACCGGCACGGTAACCGTCACCGGCACGGTCACCGACCCCGGCACGGTCACCGGCACCGGCACCTACGTATATTTTCAACGAAAGTATATTTTAACCCCCTAGAACTCAATGCACTTTATGGTTTTCTTCAGCCAGATTATTTGACTAATAGAGATGAATGTTTGTAATTTTTTGAATAAAATCGTAGGAGCCCCTCATTAACATTTTTTTTAATTGTCTATAACTTTTTTCATATCGGAAAAATGACAAATTTTGTGGCACGACTGTCTTTGGGCTAATGAGTGCTTCCGTTTGATACCCATTTGAAGTGGTTTTGATCAATATCTTTTTTTAAATAAAATTTGTGATGGTAAATTTCATACAATAATGCTACGTATTTCTACGTATATTTTCTACGAAAGTATATTTTAACCCCCTTAGACCACAATGCACTATATGGTTTTCTTCAGCCAGATTAATTTGGCTAATATCGAGACGAATGTGTGTAAATTTTTTTTAAAGAAAATCGTAGGGGCCCCCTCATTGGCCTTTTTTAATTGTCTATAACTTTTTTTCTATCGTAAAATTGTCAAATTTTGTGGCATGGCTGTCTTTGGATATTGAGTGCTTTCGTTGATATTGTTGAAAGCAGTTTTGAGAATAAATTCTCGACAAATTTTTTGGCACTTTTTTTCTCTAGGGGGTTTGACCATTTTATACTTGAATGGCACTCTATCGGTTTCTTCAGCCGGATTCATCGGCTCATAGTGACAAAAGGTCTGTGATGCTTTTGAGAAAATCGTAGGGGCCCCTCATTGAGCCAAGTTTTTTTTTTAAATTATTATAACTTTTTTCCTATGGAAAAATGACAAATTGTGTGCACGACTGTCTTTGGGCTAATTAGTGCTTTCGTTTGATGTTCTTAAAAATGCTTTTGCTTGGTTGGTTAAGGAGATACGTGGAGAGGCAAGTTTTCCCTAGATTTCCCAAAAGTCTCTAGATTTTTCGAAATTTCTCTAGATCTATTCCTTCGAATCCGGGCTGGGATATTTCCCTAAATTTTCTCAAAAATCTCTAGATTCCCAAAAATATTCCTAGATATGGTAGCCCGAATCTAGGCTGGGCTGAATGTAGGCTGAATGTGGGCTAACTTCCGTTACATAATATGGAAACCAGCCAGTCTTTGAAATACATCAGCACCTAGCACAAATATGGAAAAATAAAAGTTTTGGTGCGATTCCGAAAACTGATATTCAAATAACGCCAATTAAACGATGTGAGTAGACACAACCCATCATTTACAGTTACAATAGACAATATAAAAAATACAAAATCAGGCATTATGCAAATTGCCTGACTGGCCAGGCATTTTGCAAATTGCCTGAATGGCCAGGCATTTTGCAGATTGCCGAGGCATTCTGTAGAATGCCTGGTCGGCCAGACATTCTGCAATTTGCCTAGGCATTCTGCAGAATGACTGGCTGGCTGGGCATTTTACAGATTGCCTAGGCATTTTGCAGAATGTCTGGTTCTTCACATTGCCCGTGACACACACACACACNAGACAGTTAAAAAAGAAGAAAAAAGAGGCATTTTGCAAATTGTCTGACTGGCCAGTCATTTTGCAAATTTCCTGAACGGCCAGGCAATTTGCAGATTGCCCAGGCATTTTGCAGATTGCCTGGTTGGTCAGGCATTTTGCAGATTGCCTAGGCATTTTGCAAAATGCCTGGCTGGCTGGGCATTTTACAGATTGCCTAGGCATTTTGTTGAATGCCTGGTTTTTCACATTGCCCGTAACACACACACACACACATATATATATATATATGTTACAGGCAATATGAAGAATCAGGGATTCTATAGAAAGCCTGACTGGTCAGACATTTTATAGATTAGCTAGGGATTCTATAGAATGCCTGATCTGTCAGGCATTCTTTAGAGTGCGTGGATTTGTGCTTTTTTAACATGATCAATAATACATACTATAGTAAAGCGCCTTTTCGGGCAACGGCCGAACGGGAGCGCTCTGGTAAAGCTATTGCTTAACAGGTTTCAAATATGAATCTGTAGTGGAGCACACGTGCACATTGCTTTTCCCAATGGTGAATAAAACATCAAATGGTTTAACCGTGGTTATACCCTTAATCCTAGTATGAAATATGAACAGTAACCAGGGGCGCGGCCAGGATTCCGCGACGGGGACGGGGACGGGAGGCTAACCAAAGTGCAAGTGCTTTCGGTCCTCATCAAGCTGCAAGCTTTTCTGTTATTATTGCTTCCCTATTTATTGCTTCTCTTCCCCTATTAGCATTGGCTGATGCCCCACACAAACAAACAAACAAACAAACAAACAAACAAAACAAAACATGAATCTGTTTTAGTTCACTTCCTGTTAGAAATCATTCCACTTGCATTGTGGTGAAGTGGTTTTCTTGTTCGGTTCACTGTTTGGCCAGAGGCATTAGGATTAAACCATGGCTTTATTACTGTTAGGAGGACTCGATGTTATCCATACTTAGTAAAATAAAGAAATTAAAATAATCAGGAAACTCCCCTTAAACCTATTCACTGCGGGCGGCCAGAATTACGTTAACCTGCGGGAGGGTCAGATTCTGACCCCCCAGAGATCTCAAGAACCGCTCGGCCGATGTCATTGGGACGAACACCATTCGATTTTTAGTGACAAGATATTTATTTTGGGGTTCCGAAATTATCTTTTTGGTCAGAAATGGGGGGCCAGGGGGGGAAATATAACAATTTCGTGTGTTTTTCGAAAGGCCATTGTGGTTATTACGAGCGAGCGCGAAGCGCGGAGCGAGACCTCATTGAATACCGGATTTTTATCACATATAAGCGGCCGACCCGACCCGGCCCGGCCCGGCCCAGCCGGGCCCGGCCAGACCGCGACGCTGGTCAGAAGCTTGTATCTTCTGAATCCCGCATCCGATTGACAAGCGGTTTTNATGACGTCTTCACAATTTAAATCAGTGCTCAGCATCTATGGGACGTGAAGCGATGAAACAAGTACCAATATGTAGACCAATGTACCGTCTCTAAAATGCATGCAACAATTTAGGTTTCAATGCAGTATTTCGCTATTAA
Source organism: Semibalanus balanoides (assembly GCA_014673585.1). Taxonomy (NCBI): domain Eukaryota; kingdom Metazoa; phylum Arthropoda; class Thecostraca; order Balanomorpha; family Balanidae; genus Semibalanus; species Semibalanus balanoides. The sequence continues at coordinate 128,045 of VOPJ01010241.1, forward strand.
AATTCGCCTGTAATATTTACCTTGCCGATTTTATAATATTTCCTTCATTACACTGCCGTAGCGTCAAAACCAAAGGGTGCTAAACGATGAAAATGATGCAGCTGTTAAGCGCAATCAAATCCATCTAATACCCACCCAAACTGTATTTTTGCCTCAAAACATGAAGCTTATAATTGCAAATTAAAAATAACGCTGCAAAACCGATTTAGTTCAAAGTATCGATTTAGTTCGGATCTATTTGCGACCATAGAGATCATATATACAAAGAGAGGCCTTGCCTATGCTGAAGCATTTGATTTCGTGGCAATGGACTAGTTGCAGGTTATCTAGCCCATTGTTTTTATGCATTTGATGGAACGCGAATTAATTTAAAATATTGTATGTATGGTCAATATAATGTAATTTCCACTGAATTATCAGCAATTTAACTAATTAAGTATATTTACGTAATTTATCATTCTGCTCTCTGATTGTGTGACGCAATTTAGGCATAGTTCAGGTGATCGACGTTACCTGAGGTAGCTTTTTGAAGCAGTCGGTGAACACATTGATTTTTTGTTTTAAGAGGTTCATCGGAAAATTAGACATAAGATTTATCGCAGCGAAAATCAAAAGCACGTGATATGGCCGATTCAGGAGATGAAATTTAATTTGGTAATCACGCCACCTAACAGAAACCAATTAACATAACTAAATTGTGGAATTCTACCCTGTGACCAAATCAATAATCTTAATGGCAGTTCAAAGGCATTTTAACGGATAGCTACATCCAGACTGATCCTAAGGATAGTCCAGATATCTTTCCATACAAGCTCTGGACCCGACAGAAGCTATTTTAAACAACATTGAGGGCACAGTTGCATTTTGCAAGTGGTTTCTGGGGCAGTGTTCCAGTGAGGGCAGCATCCGGATCTGATCCCCTTAACAACTTCCTGTGGAGGTAGGCTAAAGCAAGTTTATAAGTGTTTAAGAAGAATATCCAGACAGGGAAGCAGCTTAAAGACAGCCGTGGGAGCTGGATGCGGACCATCCCGCCGACATGGGCCCGTAAGCATCTTCGTGAGTATGAGGTGGAGGGCAGAGCTGTGCCTCAGCCGTGACGGAGCCTATCTCGAACATGTGCTGTAGATGATATAAAGATGCATATTTGTGTTTTGATTATACGCAGTATAAATCTCCATGAACTTCTGATCAGTTTGGGGTGAACAGTAAATCAGAGGAAAGCGCTTAGCCATTTATATTTGCCACGGGAAATACCGGGAACAACATGCTTTTGCATAGGCCGGCGCAATATTATTGCTAAATGACGTCACTACATCAAGCGCTTTATAAACAATAAGCTTTCACATACAAATATTTCGCGAAATATTGATTTGTATGCACAATAATGTATATCACGTTAATCGGCACATTTGTATCATTATTTTGCAAATATTCACCAAACAACCTGCAACTAGTCCATGCAGTATTGCAGTGGTCTTTTTTAAGCACATTTTGTTAACACTCTCGATGCCCGTGCTTAACTAAGCCACTGTCTTTTATAATGAAGACAGTTTTGTAGGCAATATTTATATTGTAAACAAAATTCATAAACAAATATTCTCAGATAAAGATGTTATTGGCATCGGTGCACGCTGTTTATAAAGGATCTGTAGGAGAAACTTATTGCTTAAAAAAGACCACTAAATTGCCACAGATTTTAGTGCAGGGCCTCTCGATATATATATATATGATCTCTATGTTTGCGACGGCAAGACAACACATGGCGAAAATAATTCAAAATCATGCTTTGCACAAAACGAACCTCCATTGGGCAGGTGATAAATTGACGCGGATTTATTCGGGCTTTGCTCGCTTCGCCGTTTACCCGCGCGGCGTAGGGGTTCTCCAGCCCGAAACGGCCGCGGCGTAGGGGGGGTAAATATTACCCCCTCTTATCTTCCGACGCAATCAACCGCAGCGGAACGCACAAGGCCAGGGATCGAAAGCTTCTCATGAAACGAATCGAATGGCATACCCGAAATTTTTCAAGTTAGGTCAAATGTAAGGTCACGGTCAGGTCGTGTGGAAAGTTCGAGTTAATTGAGTTAATGGTTCATACTTTCAATTAAAATCCTTTGATTAGACTGTCAATGCACATTAAAGCCTCTCAAAGGTGTAATACATCTATTGTGCTTAAGTAAAAGTGAAATTGCCATGCAAAGGTCAAGGCCAAGGTCAGGTCACAAAAGGTCACTGTCACGAAGAGGTAGAAAAGTCTTGTGACACATGTTTTAAAGGTTATTTTGGCAGCCGTATAAAAACGATAGAAATCAGTAAATTTTTTACAACTTGACCCCGTCAAACGTCAAGATCAGGTCAATCTAAGTTCAAAACTGAAAACTGACTAAATATGAATAAGCCAATGCAATGTTTTCTTAGGTTAGTTTTGTCTCATACACCAAAGTTTATATATATGTATCAGGTCAAAAATCCAAAAAACATTATTTTGAAAAACAATTACGTCATTACCTACTTATGCTTGGAGAGCAATCAGTCACTAAAAAATGAGCTATTACTTAAAATTTTGGTCTGGGTATTCATTACACTTGGTTTCTCATTTTATATATCTTCGTTTTTTTTAGAATCACCTTTTTAATTTTCAAATTTTTGGAGGGAAATTTCTGAAAAAATCAATTTATTTTTTTTATTTTTGGGGGTCAAAAACCTCAAATTTTGGCAATCAGAGAATTGTAATTTTCGTATAGAATTAAAATTTCCTTTTCTATACAGTTCTTTGTGTTTGAGATTTGCTTTAAAGCTATGTTTTCTACGATGCATCAAACATTTAATCGTTATTCCAAAAACGCAAAAATGGCATGACATGACGTCATCAAAACGTCATTATCTCCCAAAGCTCTGAACTTTTTTCGATGATTTTTTTTAGGAAGACGCCAAATTGATGCTGGATAAGGTACTAACACTTTTACGTCGTTATCTGTTACCGTTTTTAAGTTATTGCGGAAATACGGGAGGGGGGGTAATATTTACCCCCCTACGCCGCGCGGGTTAAGGCGTCTTACTGGTACCACAACGGAAGCCTAATAAATTGTTGCTTAAAAAATATTTTCTATCATTTTTCTTTACAAACAGTCCATGGATAAAGTGAACCAATGCGTCAATATCTCAATTTGAAGCTCATTCATTTCCAAATTTATCAAGTCAATACCTTTCGGTGGCGGACGCGGGGCGGACGCAAGGTAACTGAAATACTGGGCGGACGGTTCAAAAAGCGAAAACGAAGTGCGGTGGAAATCACAGTGGTTTATCTCAAACCGGTGGAAACCGACAATCTGGCTATCTCAGTTAAAAACTAATGTTAAAGGTGCTATATTCCCTTTAAGATGGCAGTGTCCCGTTAATACATAATCACCGCTGTCGATTTGTATACAATTGGGGAGGCTGGCCCCCAATAGCCGTTTTCACGATGGATTATTTTGCGCGAAATGTTTTAAAACATTTTAAAATGTTTTAAAATGTTTTAGTAGCAGCCGCTTTCACGATGGACTAACTTGCGAAATAAATGTTTTCACCCTTGCCCTACGGTCCCGTAGGGCGAGGGTCAAAACATTTCTCGCAATTAAGTCCATCGTAAAAGCGGCTACTACTAAAACATTTTAAAATGTTTTAAAACATTTTACGCACAAAAATACATCGTGAAAACGGCTAATGATATCAATTTTTAACAATAGGCCTATGGCGTTGCATGGTAAGAATAGAGTTAAAATCTATAAAGTTGGCATTAGGGCCCCCCAATCATTTTCATAAATTGGCACCTCTGTACATAATAATACACAATGGTATAGGTCGCCCCTTTTGGTCTAATCCTCCAGAAGCCCTTCAGCCTTCTAAGAGGCCCTTCCGACCTCGCAATGGACTGCGCTGGGAACTTTGTCGTCTATCCGACATGCTCAGAGGGCCCTTTAATCTACCCTGGGCCCCTCCGTGCTGGCTCGAGGCCCATTCGGCATGTTATGGGACCCCTCTGACCTACCCAGGGGCCCATTTAGTTTGGTCCGGGGCCCCTCTGACCTGCACAGGGGCCCTTTAAACTTCTCCAGCCTACTCAGGGGCCCTCCAGCCTGCTTAGGGGCCCTTCGGACCTGTCAAGGGACTGCACTAGCTGCTTTGCCGCCTGCCAAAATGCTCAGATGGCCCTTTAACCTGTCCTGGGGCCCCTCCGTACTGCCTAGGGCTCATTCGGCTTGTTAAAAGGGCCCTCTGACCTACCCAGGGGCTCGTTTAGTCTAGTGGGGGCCCTCTGACCTGCACAGGTCCCTTTTAGTCTGATCAGGGTCCCCTCTGACCTGCACAGGGACCCTCTGGTCTGTCCAGGGGCCCTGAAGACATGGCAAGGGACTTTGCTGGCTGCTTTTTCACACTGCCGACATGCTCAGGGGTCTCTCCGACCTGTCCAGGGGCCCCTCTGCGCTGTCTAGGGGCCCATTTGACGTGTTTAGGGGGCCCTCTGACCCGCTCAGGGGCCCTTTTGGCTCATACACGGGCCCTATGACATGTACAGGGCTCTGTTGAACGACCAAGGGCCCTCTGGTCTTTCAGAGAGGGCCCTGGTGCCCCAAAAGAACTCTGAAGTGCCCTAACTCAACCACGTTGCTTCCGCAATGGTCTTGTCCAAACCAATGAATACCGCGCTTCGCGCGGTCTCGTCAGCTCATCCGCCCGCCAGGGCTGGCCCGAAAAAGGCCGACTGCTGGCGCTGGCGGTTTGGGGGGGGGGGCAGCTGCCCTCCTGCCCCCCTGTGGCGCCGGCCCTGGCACCGACAGACAGAGGCAGAAACAGCGGTCAGAACTTTTGCACGGACAGAACATTTACCCTAGACTGTACTTGGCCATGCTGAAACGGTTTCTTTGGCCTAAGGTTCGCTATCACCGAGACTTATGGTTTCAGCAAGGTGGCACACCGCCACAAATGAAAGCCAGAGATTGGATGATGGAGGCATTTGAAGGACGTGTGATTAGCAGGCTGACCCCGCGCGACTGGCCGGCAAAATCGCCATACCTATCCAGGTTGGATTACTGGTTTTGGGGTTTACCCATGCTAGAGGTTACGAAGACCAGACCTGAAACCCTGGCTGACCTGAAAAGGGTGGTGAGCGCCTTCGCAGCGCGTCTGACCAGGACGAAGTCCTTTGAGCGGTGAGACACGTGAAAAGGCGAGCAGATGGGTGCACACAGGAAAATGGATGTAACTTCGAACATCGGCTAAAGAAATGATGGAGACTGCTACCCTAAGTGTGTGCATGGAATAGAAATGTCCCAGAACGGTGCTTCGAATAATACATCATACAACACGATTTACCTTAATTTAAGTGTTGCTAAGGCCTATTACTTTTTAACAAGTGGAAAAAATCGTCCAGTAGATATCTTTCCTTACAAGCTCTGGACCCGACAGAAGCTACCACAAAACAACATTGAGGGCACGGGCGCATTTCGCAAGTGGTTTCTTGGGGCAGTGTTTCAGTGACGGGAGCATCCGGATTTGAGCCCACTTAACAACTTCCTGTGGAGGATAACCAAAAGAGTTAAAGGTGTTAAAGACGAATCCCCAGACCAGTAGGCAACTCAAGAGAGCCGTGGGAGCTGTAATCCCCGCCGACATGTGCCCGTAAGCAGTGGCGAGTCTGAGGCGGAGGGCAGAGCTGTGCCACAGCCGAAACGGAGCCTGTCTTCAAACATGTGCTGTAGAGCATATTTAGATGACGCTTTGCGTTTTAAAAATACCTACACAATACACAGTATAAATCTCCATGAATTTCTGAGCAGTTTGGTGTTAACAGTAAATCAGAGGAAAGCGCTTAACCATTTTGATTTGCCACGGGAAATGCCGGAAACACCATGCCTTTACAGTGGCCGGCGCAATATTATTGCTAATTGACGTCACTACTTAAAGTGCTTTATAAATAATACACTTTTGCATACAATTTATTTGGATGCAAAATGGTGTGTATCGCGTTGATCAGCACATCTGTATGATTATTTTGCAAATAATCACCAAACAACCTGCAGCTAGTCCACTGTCCATTACCAGCGTTAAAACTTTGGCGTTTTCGAAACTTGTATCAGATAACGAGTACTTGATCGACATTACTGTTCCCCACTTTTATCTAAGAACCTGCAGCCAATCTGCAGCTTTTATCTTAGAAACAGGTATACCACTTTTCAATTAGATAAATAGCCCAGCCATAATCATTTAACTAACATTCTAATAACAATTGGCCAACAAAGATGACAAAGAAACTTTCGAGCGTGCAGACCACCTTGGCATACGTGGCAATTCCTGCGCTCATTGCCATCTAGATGACGATTGTAGAAGGGGTTGCTAATTAAAAGACGCCATAAGCCAAGCAAGCCTAGCACACTTTTTTATCAATTTTAGAGCTTAAAATGATCTGCACGTCTTTCACAGGATCATAAAATGATTATCCAATTCAACGCTTACGGCGCTCTTTATTACTACATGCACTGTTCGTTCAGGTTTTGTGGTTTTCGCGGCCGCCTTACAGTGTCATCGCCAGGATTTTTAAGTTGGAGGGCAACGTGTTTTTTTCAGGGGGGGGGCACGTCAGTGGTGATTTCGCTCCTCAACCAAATGCTATCGATCGGGTCGGGTCGTCGAGAATCGCACCTTATCTAGTGTAAATTTGTTTTGCTCAGGGGGAGGGCCGTGGCCCCCCGTGTCCCCCTTGACTACGTCCCTTAACCAGACATACGTGCGGATACCAAAAACGGATCCTGTAAGGAAGCTTGATTCCAGATCTACTGGATCAAAGTATCAGTTTATAAATATACAGGATTCACCGGAATCGGGACCACAGATACTAAGCAATGCCAAAGGATTCGTTGAAATCCCGCGGGTAATATATATATATATATATATATATATATATATATATATATATATATATATATATATATAGTGTCGAGGGGCAAACCTGTTGGATGTGGTCACTGGTCAACCTACCCACACATTTTTCCTGACCTCAAAATATCCTCCAATCTGTATTGATCTCAAGCGGTCCCCAATCGGAGGTTGGGGGACAAGTTGCCCGCTCTGCTCCCTGTTCCTCCCCACACCACACATCCTGAGATGACAGTTTCTGCGCCTTATCTCTGGCCTGAACGTTGATAATTCGGTGGTGGCGTACCTATGAATTTTTGCATGAAATGCATGACAAATATCGAATTTTATGGGAGCTGCTGCTGCTGCTGAAACTGCTGCTGTCGTTGGAACAAAACAGGTTTATTTTCCAATATTGCTTATTAGACATGGAAAATATGCCATAACTGAGAGTTGTTTTTTTAGCAGAAAAGAGATGACTGGCTCTGCCTCAGCCGATCCTGCAGAAGTTAGGTACGCGGTGGCATCACCGCGCACTTTCAAATGTCCTTACGTGCAGAAGAGGTCATATTTAGAAAATGTAGCTACCATGGAACTTCTACCACCTTTATAAGCACGCTTTACTTTGCAACTGAAATAAATATTCTGGGAAGAACACATATAGTCCCTTTAATGCACAATGCACACTGACGGTATAATAAAATCATCGCATGGTTAGGTCCCCTCTTACGGACACACGTATGTACACATCTCACGTTCACGTCAGAGTGTCTATCTGTATACGATATGTCTTATTATGTCGTCTGTGTGTTGTTTTGTCGTCTCTTGCTATTCAGTTGTACACTGTACAGTGACGTACAAATGTTCTGTCCACTTCATCGACACCACTTCTGTCTCTGTCTGTCTGTCGGTGCTGCACGCAATGGAATCCAATATAATTACTATAGCCCTCGCCCCCGGTATCAGGGGCGAGGACATCAATACTTAAATTAAATTGAATTGCGTGCAGCACCAACAGACAGCACCGATGGATATTGTTGACATTGAATTAAACGGGAGCGCTTAGGCAAAGCTTTTTAAGTATACTTTCGAAGCTAGCTTCCGGCAGACGAAAGCAAATAACGCCCCAGGGAAATGGAGAGCTTATTCGAATAGTGCACTGGAAGTTTTGCTGTTAGCCGTTTTCACGAGGGATTTATTCGCTGTACGTGACTTTACATACACCGGCTGCTTTGACATGCCATCACAATGTCGCAGCTAAGCATTTTTATTTCGTAAATTTAGTCCGAATGAGTTGTATGAATGGCTTTCCGAGGTCAGGACCCGGGCTAAGCAGAGCTTGTTGCACAGGTTCTGACCTCACCACCCGATCGCGCAATTCCTGTTGGCCGGCAGAATATAGAGACGAAAAATTTACGTGCCCGACATATCTGGACACGGTCCGCCCCGCTCACTGACGGCTGCCACTTCCGGAATAGGTCAGGCAGAAGTCCAGTGCTCTCTAGTGATGTGATTTTCCCAAGTTATAACCCTTAACCCGCGCGGCGTAGGGGTCTCCAGCCGAACGCGCGGCGTAAAGAGAGGTAAACTTTACCCCCTCGTATCTTCCGAACCAAAGACCGCAGCGAGACGCACAAGGCGTTGATCGAAAGCTCTCAATAAGAGGAATTTAATGCCTACCCGATTTTTTTAAAGCCAGGTCATATGTCGGGTCACGGTCAGGTCATATGTTAAAATCGAGTTATTTGAGTATATTGTTCATACTTTCAATTAAAAACCTTAGATTACGACTATTAATGCACATGAAGCTCTCAAAGATAACTGCATCTCCTGCATTAAGTAAAAGTGAAATTGTAAGCAAAGGTCATGGTCGAGATCAGTTCACAAAAGATCACTGTTACCAATAGGTCAACGAAAGCCTATGTTTTAGGGATTGTTTTATACGTATAATTCGATTGCAGCAGCTGTTTTCACAACCTGACACTATACAAGGTCAAGGTCAGTTCATTAAACGTCAAAAATTGAAACTGATTAATATGAACAAACAAAGCATATTTCTAGACCAGTTATGTCTCAAAAGCAGAGGCGTAACTTTTTGAAATTTTATCAATCTTGGGGTTCTTACACTTAAGCCCTTAGTTGAGTAGAAGCCGGCATTTCGTACCACAATGCTCGTCATTATAGGCGTCATGTTAATTCCTCTTCACAATTATTGGGGTTGTAGCTACAACCCCCCTTTGCATTAAAGTTACACCCATGCTCATAAGTACAGCAATGGTATATATGTATTCTGGTTTGGTCTCTAATAAAGTATGACACATCAGGTCAATAAAGTTTAAAAAATGTTAACTAAAAAAACGCGTTATTAGTGATTTATACTTAAAGGGACTGTCCCACCTTAACATAAGATTTGAGTTGAGATAGCCATTTTGCGTGCTTGGCATTGAAATTAATGTGTGGTAATAAGTTAAAACAACCACTGAGTTGTCGATTATCCACAGAGACAATTCGATTGTGTTTTCAGTTTTGGAACATCTGTAACATCTCCCTGTCCCCCCAAGTTGTATTGGGTGGCCCATTGGTTTCGGCCTCTGACGCATGCCGATGATCCCCGTAGTCTCTTCTTTTTTACTCATGTAATTCTTGATTTAACAGTCGACTTGTATTACTTTGGCCATACATTAGCCATACCCCTAGTCTACTTATGGCAGCGTAATTTTTCCTCTAAAGAAATTCCTTCATATGACGTCATCAGCGCCAAATATTAAACCCACTGATATTTATGAAATTTAGCACTGTTGTGAGAAACAACCCTGTCATAATCGCTTGTGGTATCGGCACTCAAGCCGGAATTCATTTTCAATATGTGTTGCACCACAAACGACGTACATTTGACACATTTTTTAAGGTGGGAGTCAGTTTTTTAAGGAACAATCAGTTACTGAAAAATAAAGATATCGCTTTGTAATTTATTTTTGATATTTCATATACTTGGCTCTCTCATATAAATTTAGGGGTGTACTAAAAAATGGACTTTTTCGTAAGTTAAAAAAAAACTGTCAGAACCTGTTCCATGGGCATTAAAAAGAGACGTGGTGCATCGATTTTGGTTCTCCTTTCCAAAAAAACTACCACCTAAAAAAAAAATCCTGTAAAAATGCAATAATAGCAATGGAAGGATGCCACAAAGTGGTCGTTCGTCCCTGCATTTATTCTCAATAGCTTACGATCCACTTCAGTGACATTAATGAATTTTGGTAGGCCGGTGGACCAGTTCATTTGAAACATTTTGACACCAGAAAGAGTTCCATGTCAGGTCGGGTCACGGAGTTATGACGTCACAACCAAAAGTATGCGCAACGTTTTTTTTAGCTGATGGATGCTCTCATGCTACTTAACTCATTATTATCATCAAAAAACGTTGGCGTTATAAAATCGATAATGGACCGGTCCCATCAGTGTTGTACAAAAGGGGAGGCACGCCCTCACCCCCTTCTCCAAGGTTGCCCAATAGCCCTGGGGGGGGAGGACATAGCCCGATCAAAGTCATCTCTTAAGCGAATTTCACCGTCTTCAAACAAATCGGCGAAGTCCATTTGTCCACCTGGAACAACTCCAGAGACCCTTCTGCCCTCTAGAGAGGCCCACTCTGGTCTCCCGTAGGGCCCAAGTCGGCCTCCAGAGGGCCCACTCTGATCACCAGAAAGGCACCATTCTGACTTTGAAGGGGCCCCATTTGGTTTGGTAGAGGCCCCATTTCAGGCATGTAAAGGTATAGTTTTTGGAACTAAATGGGTCCATTCTAGTCATATATTTGTATTCATTGTCAAAAGGGCCCACAAGGGCCTTTGAGGGGTCACTAATGACCTGAGGAGGGCCCAGCAAGGCCTTTGGGGCCCACCTTAACCACGTGGCCCCCTGCCTTGACCGAATCCTGGGTTTCACGCACTGAAAGACCATAACTATACATGCTTGAGCCAAAATACAAACATGGCTTCATGGAATCAGATAAGCCCTCAATGACAGGTCAGAACTGGCCCAAACTGGGATTGACAAAGTGGGCCTTCTGAAGACAGAGGGGCCCTGTGGAACAACCAGAATGGCGCCCCTGAATGCATAGCGGGTGCCTCTTGAGGTCCAGAGTAGGCCCTCGGGAGGCGCAGAGTGGGCTCAGGAGGTCAAGATGGGTTCTCTGGAACCTGATGGATCCCTGGCTGGTCTGAGAATGCTCAGAATCTCTAGACTTGGGTCTGAGGGTCTATACTTGTTAAGGATGGCCCTATCCCCCCACCTGAGCGGTGTCTTTAGAACCCAGGGTCAGAGTCGAGGAGGACCCTCAAGACAAGAGTCTTGGGCACTCCAAGGACCATGCCAAAGGCTCCTAGATTCCCAGAGGACGCCATCTGGCCTCCTTAGGCCGCACTCACGGCCTGCCCTGTATGTGGCGTTACTCGTGACGTGTGTCTCAGAGCAAAGTGGCTGCAGAGTGAGCAGTCTGCAAGCGTGACTCCGACTCCGGACTCCGACTGCCCGACATGCCGACTCCGACTCCGACTCCGACTATCCGACTCCGACTCCGACTACTCCACTCCGACTGCCGACTCCGAAGATTGACCTAGCGATCCTTTGCATGCGCACGGGGTGAGCTTCTAAAGCGCAACTTCGCTTCAGTGGAGGGTCAAAAACGACCCCCCCAAGTAAACTCGTAAACGAAAAGGCCTAGGGGAAGAACGCCAAAAAGATGGCAAAAGTTTGTAATAAAACCAATTGCCAAAACAGTTTCGTTTTTTTTTGGGGGGGGGGCATTTTAATTATTTGAGTGTCATCCCAGAGGGCTTCAAATGACAGCATTTCTATTTTAGACTTTGCCTCAGACCCTCGAATATCTTGGAAACTATGGTATCATGAAGCAAAAACAAAAAATAAAAAACTCTATAAGAATGCAATCACCGTCTGTGACCTCATTTTTTACCATCATGTCAGAAGCTAACGCTGATGTTTTCTCCAAAACGTTTTAACGCTCGCACTCACTCATTATTGAATAAAAAGGAGTGCGGTTAATGAAGACATATCACGGCGAAACAAGTTTTGGGTGAACCGTCACACCGATGAGACGCTGAACTATTGACAGGGTCACTGAGTCAAGCATAGAAGCTGGTGTGTATCACTGTAATTGAAGCATGTCATAATATTGCACCTATACGAGTTTTAGTCGCTCTCACCGAAGTCGAGTCGGTGAATTTTGAACGCGGAGTCGGAGTCGGAGTCGGAGTCGGAGTCGGAGTCGGTAAAATTTTGCCGACTCCGACTCCGGCTGTCAGTTTTGGGCGGGCGGGGCAAGTCATTTTTCAAGTGGATTTTATAGGATTTTTAGAAGACCTCAGCTCTATTGCCGATGGCTTAAAAAGGCGATCGGTGTTGACCTGATTTAATACATATCCTCTAAATAGGAAGCGTTTGCATATTTTCCCATTTATCTATAGGTGATGGGGAGGTCACGAAATCGATCTGACCTTAGATCACCAATATACAACTTGGAAGATACCTATTAACATTTGTAGGGCATACTTTTTTCCTGATTAATATTTTAGAGTTTTAAATTCATGTGGTCAAAACCTGATGGCTTTGGCAGCGACCACATTATTCACTTTACTTAAGTAAGATCTATTTTTTTACGCCCCGCTGAGACGACCAGAAGGCTCAAAAGTTCTCACATGGTGAATAGTTGGTTCCCCTAATAGATGTGCTCATTTAGCCTGCCGCTGCGCACCGGACGTTTCCCCGATATTCTCGAAAAGCCTCATGGAGGAATCAAAATAAACCCCCACCAAAGGCTTAAGTACCTTATGTTTACCTTCAGCACTTGGCTGGGGGTTTGTTTTGATTCTCCCAATGGGGCTTTTCGAGAATATCGGGAAAACGGAAACCGCGCAGAGCGGCGCTAATTTAGACAAATGTGTTATTAGGGAACCAATTTGTTCAGCAGATTTACTAGAAGTAACTGCACCTGGACAGGATAAGTATTCGATCGACTGCTTAGCAAGAGAGAAAGTAAAGAAAATATTGGTGCTTCAATATGATTGACGAAAGTTAAATTAAAAAATTACGGTCTTTTTCTCACATATATCTTTTAATTACAAACTTATTGAAGCTGATAAAAAACTGGGGTTTTTGTGACACTATCAGCATGATTGATAATATTAAGCAATGATTAAATGTTTACTACAGTTATGGAATGGAGCAATACTTAACCCGCCTGCGCAATCTTCACATCTCTTTTAAACCGTTCTATTTTTACAAATTGAATTTATCATGACAATTGGTACAATGATCGTTGGTACTGTGGCTTTGTATCCGACACATTACCTGGGTTTCTACTAGTTTTAATTGTGGTACACAACTCATATATTAAAATAATAATATATAACAGCGGAATTCGAAGCAAGCCAATGAAGGGAGATTACCTTTTTAACCCGCATGACGGCAATAGAGCGTGAGGTCTCTAAAATCCTAAATAATTCCACTTGAAAAATGACTTGGCCCCGCCCGCCCAAACTGGACAGCGGAGTCGGAGTCGCGCAGAATTTAACCGCTCCGACTCCGACTCCGACTCCGACTCCGACTCCGACTCCGACTCCGACTCCGACTCCGACTCGACAGCCCTGCTCCAGAGGACCCGCTCTGGATTCCAGGAGCCATCTGGTTTCCACAGGGCCCCTCTTCCTTTCAAAGTGCCCACTTTGGAATCCAGTGTGCCAGTTCTGACCTCATGAGGGCCTAGTTTGATTTCTTGAGCCATGTTGTATTTGGCACAAAGCAGTTATATTATGGCTTTCAGTGGTGAACCCAGAATTCGGTCAAGGAGGAGGCCACGTGGCAAAGTGGGCCCCAAAGGCCTTGCTGGGCCCTCTCAGGCCTTATTGGCCCCTCGAGCCTTGGGGGCCTTTTTGACAATGAATACAAATATATGCTAGAATGGACCCCTTTAGTTCAAAATATATATTTCACATGCTGAAATGGGCCTCTGCAAACCAGAATGGGCCCTATTCAAGTCAGAATGGGCCTTCTGGTGATCAGAGTGGGCCCTCTGGAGGCCAACGTGGCCCTACGGAGACCAGAGTGGGCCCTCTAGAGGCCATAATGAGTCCTTTGGAGGTCAGAGTGTACAAATGCAGCAGATATTTGTTTGAAAGCGGGGTGAAATTCGTTAAGAGTGACTTCGATCGGCTATGGCCCCCTTGTGCTATTGGCCCCTTCGAGACTCAAAGGGGGTGGGGGCATGCATCCCCCTCTGTATCCACCACTGATAACCGTCATGATCGATTTCTAAATCCAAGTGATTATAATAATGAGTTAAGTAGCATGAGAGCATCCATCAGCTAAAAAAACGTTGCCGCAGACTTTGGTTGTGACGTCATAACTCCAATGACGCCGAACCTGACTGGAACTTTTTCTGGTGCCAATGTTCCAGAGGGATTTGTGCTACCTTAGAACTGCCAATGTATTGATGTCACTAAATAGTGGATCGTAGTTTTATTTGAGAATAAATACAAGGACGACGACACTTAGTGCAATCTGCCATTGCTTTTAATGCATTTTCACAAAGGGTTTTGTTTTTTTTCGAGGTGACAGGGTTTTTTAAGGAGAGAACCAAAATCTATTTGCTCCAGTCTCTTTTTTAAGGTTCATAGGAACAGACGGTTCTGACAGGCTTTTTTATATTTTTCGAAAAAGTTTATAGTACATCCGCCCCTACTCAGTTCGTTTTTTTTGATAAAGTAATAGTGGATTTGTGCGATAATTTTTTGAGGGCCGTCAAGCAGCTTTGCGCAAAATTTTGATATTCCGAGACAGCCATTTTGTAGAGAATTGAAAATTTCCTCCTTTAAGCGTTTTATTGGCCTATTTGCTTTACATCGTAATGTTGTTTACGATTTATAAAAATATCGTTTTCCCCACAATTTGCATGGACAGTGAGTCAGTAACAAATCACTCATTATCTCCAAACGTTCCGCATCATTTTGTTTAGCGGTTGTTTGTTTTTTGGGAGATGTCGAAAATTATGCAGTAATAGTCCAGGTAACCAATTTGAACGTCCGCTATCTGATCATAGTTTTCAAGTTATTGAGAAATATCTGGAGTGGGGGCTAAATTTACCCTCCCAAGTCCCACGTCACGCGGGTTAACATACAAATTATGATTTTACAGCATTTTTCAGTATTGTTATCGGTGATAGGAAATCTTGGAGATTAAACGCTGAAACAGTCCCCTCGGCCCCTCACTTTGCATGAGAGTGTACCGTCTTCAAATTTTATGTGCGACACAAAGCTGTTTGATCAATATTTAGGTAGAATGCCAGGCAATGAAATCGAAATTCAATTGAAATATTAAGCTTTATTGTGGCTGGCATGGGTAGGGCTTTTATATACAAATTTGGTGGGTCAAATGTGATGTTGACTGAGTGTTTTGCTTAGTTGAGGTGAAAATGACCATTTGTTCATACTGGGAAACTTTCGAATCAGACAAAAATGGTGAGGCAAAATGCGATGTTAGTGGGGCAGTGGTCCCGCCATTTCAATAGGAAACTCAGCCCGTGGATACTGGCACCATTTGATTCTGACCTGTGGCTCTGGCCGATTGGTGTCCGGTATTGTGTGGGATGCCGCACCGGTCAATACAGCTGAACCTGAAGGTAGTCTCGGAGCGAGACGTGCCAAAACAGCGCGGTGCCGTTGACTGACGTGGGCTGCACTGGAGAACTGCCACTATGTTGTCATTCAGTGTGACCTGGTGCGGCTATAGAGCCGACAGAGCAGCACAACAGCTGACAATCCTCAGTCATCAATAAATCCCCAGTCAGATGTTAAGTAAAGGAATCTTGAGTCAGCTCGCGAACGTTCGATTTATTGACTCTGTTCACCTGCTTGCCGTCGTTTACGGTAGAGTAAATAGTCCGGTGTTTGTGTCTGAGGCAGTGTTTGTTTGGACTGAGTACTGAATATAGTGGGCAGAGTGACTCCGCGACGCACACACTGTGTATTTGTTTGAAGGCTCAGACAGACTGGCGTCATTTGAACCACTGTGACGTCACGATGAATAACTGACGTGGCACGCAAGCTCTGGGCTGCGACAGACGATCAAGAAACTAAGCGTATACAGCTAACAGGTTACGAACGAAAGTAATGCCTTCATACTAAAAACAATAACACTTTTACAATACCAAACCAGCATTTTGTATTATTTATTTTTGTTTACACTTCTTTTACATTTTTCATTTTAATTTGTTTTTTACCCAAGCCTTTTGCCTTTTTGGTTGAACTGCTGAAAAGGCAAACACTAGGTATTCTCAAAGACTCGATATGACGTCAGCCAGGATTCCTCCTGCCACACCAGCTGGCCCGACCTCCCGCGAATCCATCTCTTGGGATCCACACCAACTTGCCGCGAGAGACTATCACAGTCAGCATAAAAGTTTATCTGAAAAAGTTAGCGTTGTGTCGTCTTGGAACAGAGCTCCAGCCAGAAAGTGGACACGTGCTACAGGTGCACCAGCAGCCGATCCAGCCACTGCACTCGTGTGTCACAGCGCATGTGCCACAGTGAGTTTACTCCTACACACTTATCCCCAGTTCCCCCCTCCCCCCAGACAACCAGCAGATCCACTGTGGTCGACATCTAAACAATACCGGAATCCGACTGGTCCGCATCACCCAGTATGACGTATGTCCTGATGGCCTGTATGTTATAATCACCGGGCCCCATTCGTAGATGGATGCGCAATAGACGCAGTGATACTGGCCGGCTGCCGCCTCTGTACCCTGTCCTGGTACCGCCCCTGCTCTCTGACCTGCTGCCACCCATGCACCTGCCCTGCTGCTCCTTTTTCCCCGGCGCTGCTCCTACACCCTGCTATAAAGCCGCCTCTGTACCCTGTCCTGCTGCCGCCCCTCCTCTTCCCTGGCGCCGCCCCTGCACTGTGCTAGAGCCGCCCCTGCAACCTGCCCCTGGTGCCGCCCCTGCAACCCGCCCTCGTATCGCCCCTGCTCCACTTGGGGACCAGACCAGACCAGGCGCGCCCGTATCGCGTTCCGCAGTGACCAGAACCAGTCGAGGCGCGGTGTGGTGTGTAGTCTACGAGCGGGGCTCCTCCGTGAGCCGGGCCGGCAATGGACAGTGATAACTGATAAGACCACCGCTGCTGTGACATGAACTACAGCTCCGCTTCACCGGTGACCACCGACGGCTGGACCGGTGACCGCCGCGTGCTGGATGTGACCGACGCGTCCCGCCTGCTGGCGCTGGCCACGCTGGCCGTGCTGGGGCCGGCGCTGCACGCGCTGGCCGCCGGCCGGGTGGCGCGCCTGTCCGACGGCCAGCAGGAGCTGGGTCCAGCGCGGCTGCTGCTGCTGCACGCCGCGCTGGTCGGACTCCTCTGCAGTGGGCTGCACGTGCTGCCGCTGGCGCAGTGGTTGGCGGGGTTCACCTCCCTGGCAGAGGCGGCCTGTCGGCTGGGCCGGACCGCCGCCGACGCGCTGTACGCTACCCAGAGCGTGCTGCTGACCGCCGCCCTGCTGAGTCTGCTGTGGAGACCTCACAGCATGCTGATGGCCGTGCTGCTGCTGCTGCTCTGGCTGCTGGGACCCGGGCTCAACTTCGGACACGTGCACTGGCGGGTGACGGCCGGCGCACCGTACGACGGCCCGTTCTTCGACAGTGGCGCGCTCTTAGTCGCTGATGCTGTTGACATTGATGACGTGATTGACGCTGCTGGCCGCGACTCCGCTACTGCTGCCGCTGCCACTGATGCTGTAGCCACTAGCGATGCCACCACCGACGCCGCCGCCGCTGCTGCCGCTGCCGCTGATGCTGCCATTGCCGCCGCCGGTCGCGTCGTCTCGGTCGGGGCTGAGGAGGACTCTGGCTGGAGCGGCGGCTGTACGCGGGAGGAGAGCAGTGCTCCTCTGTGGCGGCAGAGTCGGGCGCAGGCGGCGGCGGCGGCCGCTCCACTGCTGCTGGCTCTGCCGCTGATGCTGCTCTGTCGCCGTCAGGAACCGATGCGGCCGGTGCTGGTCGTGCTGGGCGTGGTGCGGACGACCGGCTGCGTCGGCCAGCTGCTGGTGCTGGTGCTGGCTGCTGGCCGGCGCGGGCTGCTGGAGGGCACGGCTGGCGTGCTGCGGGACGCTGGGCTGCTGCTGGAGGCAGTCCTGCTGCTGGCGCTGTACCGGCCGCCGCGGCCGCCGCAGCCCGGACCGGTACAGGTACTGGTACAGGACCGATGTGCGGGACCGTCACCGCCGCGGCCGGAGAACCGGAGACCGCTGCGAGCTCGGCCGGAGAAGCCGAACCCTCTGCAGTGGCCACGGCCGAGGTCAGACTCCAGTGCCTGGTCGTTCTCCGAGACCTGGTGACAGCTCGGGGTCCCACCGTCGAGGACCGAGAGGCCCACTTAGTCGCGATCGAGACTAGATAGACCGCCAGCATGTCTTCTACTCGTCTGGCACTGGAGTGGTCCAGGATACTTCGTAACAGGTGATTCGACTAGATATGGAGACTCTGAAAGTTCGATTTGAGTTGTCGCAGTGGTCAGATTGCGAAGAATGTAGCATGGGAACGGTCACTATCGTGGCACGGAGTTACTACGATCTTCTTCTGAGGACTGGTGACAATGTAAGCGAGGGTCGACTGGGCTGTGGCCCCCCAAGAGGTTATACCTACTAGCTTTAGTTGTCTACCATTCCAGAAATATCGAACCCCAGCTATGCATCTGTCTTAAAGTGAGTTGTATCTTATATGCAGCATGACTTTGAGTGGTATTTGAAGACATTGATTCAGCGATTGATTTGCAGTGCTGTCTTTAATGTGATTGTTGGTGACACTCGCCGGCTGTCTATCGAATTTGTGTTTGACTCAGTCAAATTTTGCGTAAGAAGTATAAACTGCCGAAGATGCCATGTTTATTGAAAGTGCTTTTGACAGTACTCATGAAACTATGCTTATGTGGTGAATCGCTTCAGATTGTTTCAGTTCTTTCAAGACGTGCGGATGTGTGAAAACATGGTGCAGGTGACCACACACGTTTGCATTAACAAATACACAACTAAAATACAACACTGAAATGAGCTTAGCATATGGGTGTAAAGTGTGACCCGCTCGTACCTCGCAAGTAACCTCGCAAGTAACGCAACTCGAATGTGTAACCAGTTTGCGGTCTGCTTTGACGTTCAAATGCGGACACAACTCGCGACTGTTGTGGTACAGTCAATCACAACTCGACTAAAGGACCGAGTAGTTGAATACCCTGACCCATTTATCACGATGACTTATATAACTAAACCTTGCCATGACGAGAGCCAATCGATAGTGATGGAACCTAAATGATCCGGAAACACGAAGCCGGTTCAGCTTGGCAGCTTAGTGCGACAGTGCTACACGGCGACACGGTATGACGTCATGTGCCGCCTCGATTAGGCCGGTCATCACGTGTTCTGTCGATGAAGCGTAACGCTCGCACTTCACTGTCAGGAGGACAATCGACCCAGGGAGTGTATTGTGCACTATCATCGCATAAATGGCACACGTGGTCCGAAAGTGGCGCAGTTTGCAGTCCCTAGAGTGGATGGTCACCGGTTAATTTCCGTGGCGAGCGAAGTAAGTAGGGTCTGAAGCTGTGGCTGCTGAAAGCGTGTGCACTATGCACTATGCAACGTTCACGATCAAAAGACGGACAAATGATAAGATTGTATTGCAGATACGCTGCACTGGCGTCTCTAAACTGCTAATGAACACCAAGGCAGGCCGGCGGGAACGCGGAAATGAACGTCAAGCATTTGGCGGCTAGTTGAACTGCTGAATCAAAACCAAACTGAGTATGCAGTCTATGCACATGCAAAATATGAATGATATTTGAAAACATATTGGTTTCAGGGAACTAACGTACCTATGTATGTACCTACTCGTATACACATATGTTCCCATATTTGAATGCCAATATAAACAGAGGTAGTTTGTCCATGCAAATAAAATGCAACCATTACCAGACTTGTGCTTGATTCCAGTGGAATCGAATCCGATTCCGGAATGGAATCGTTTGAACTGGAATCGAAATCAGATTCGATGTCATTGTCATCTGGGGGAATCAGAACCAGGGTGCAATCAATCACTCTGATAAAATGATGGAATCGGAATAAACTGTCACGGTATGGGATGAGAGGGAAATGTGAAGAACTAATTGAAGATTAGGTACTTAGCAAGCAGAACCCAGAAAGTAAAAATGAATTATTAATTATCACCACCCAGACAAATCGCATGTGGCATGCCTCAGGGATCTGTCCTTGGGCCATTGCTATTTCAAATACACATCAATGATCTGAATAACATGTCCCAAAATGTGAAAGCCATTACATTTGCAAATTGCACAATACTAATACTAATATTTTCCTAAGTGATCCCAATTATGCAAATCTGGAATTAAAATGAATTATGAGCTTCAATCAATGCAAACATGGTTTGCAAGCAGCAAACTGAAACTAAGTGTTGATCAAACCAGCTTCCAGGTCTTGCACAAAGTTAACAAATTCAGTATTACCTGCACTTAAAATCCACAATATGATTATCAAGCACACACCAAACGGTCAAGTTCTTAGAATTTCTTGTTGACTCCGACCTGACTTTCAAAGCACACATAAAGCAACTTTGCACAAAACTTTGTCAAATTGCAGGAATTGTAAGCAGGACAAGGTGGTACTTGGATAAGAATCATCTTCTCTTGCTATATAATAGCCTTGTCCTTCCTCATATCAATTGCTGGTGCCTGTTATGGGGCATAAATTAAAACACAAACCTTCAATGCATCTTGAAGATACAAAAACGTATAGCCGGAACTATTTTTGGGTTGAACTTTACAGATTATGTCACATCAAAATTCAAAGAAATCGGAATGCTTACTATGCAGGTAAAGCATAGTCAAATACAAGTTCATCATCTTTGCATATAAACATATAAATAAATCACAACCAACGGGGTTAAGTAGAGTTCTACATGGGGCGGCTATCCCCATGGCTGGCCGAACCCCATGGCTAATGGGGTGGGCCGGACTGAAATCTCTAGATCATGGCTGTGGCTACGGCTGTGGCTGCATAGTCTACCTGTTCTTTGTTTTGGCATCAATCTTACCAAACCAATCATTAAGAGAAGCCTTGGCATGTTGTCATAACAGTATAGACTGGAAATCAACACATAATATGAATTTACAAAAATCCTCACGGCTGGCCAACGGCCAGCCATTTATATTTGGGAGTGGCTGGCTGTGGCTGTGATCCATGCGCTGTGGGCGTGACTAGGCCAAGGAAAAAGTGCAGCCATGTCGAATTATAGTGTTAACCCGCGCCGGGCCGGGGGTGGTGTTTAGACAACCCCCCTCCAGGATTTTCCCTGGATATCGGGAAAACGGCCGGCGCGTAGCGCCGCCAAATTTTCAGTACTGTTCGATCATCTTTGTCCAGCTTTCAAAAAAGTTTTGACAATATGTCATGCAGGTCAGGTCACCAGGCTAGGTCAAGTGACCCCACCTCCGAAAAAGTTTGCGGTTCCACCAAAGCCACAGTTTTAGCAGATTGGTTTCGTACTTACAGGGTTTCATAAGAGCATGACTATCTAAAGTTTGTATATCTCGGAGATTTTCGATATCGGTGAACCTAAGGTCAGGTCAATTTCCTGGACCTCCCCATTATAAGGTGTGAATGGGAAAATAAACAGATGCTTCTTTTTCTGAAATAAGGATGACATTGGATCAGGCTGATTTTCAGAATCATGTTTTTATAGCTCATTCTTGAATGACCTAGGTTGCGATGTTCTAAAAGATCTCTACAAGGTCATCTGAGTCATCTGTAGGTCATCAGCAATTGATTGCTAATTAACTTCTGATATAATGAAGATTAGAGACGAAGCCATTACACCACTGTATTTGTATCGTCTGTCCGCGTTTCGCCCATATGCAAAACGATGACCTATCTGGGTCACCAAATGACTTGACCTGAGTGTCAAATTTTTGAAGTTGACCTTCGAGATCATCATGTACATGTTTTTTTAAGGTTACCTTGACGAGAGAAACACGATTGTGTTGAATTGAGTTAAACTTGTGTCATTTTTAGATAAAAAGCTATTCAGGAAAACATTATTTACTAAAAACTGCATTTTTGACATGTTGATGAACCTCTGGATTCCCAAAATATTGACCTGAATTGAATTTGAGGGACATACATTGCGATTGCAAATTTAAAATTAAGCTATCTAATGCTTCTTACATGATTACTCCTAGCTTTCATAGTTTCCGAGATTATTGGGATATCTGGAATATGTCTAAATCTGGAAAATTGAAGAAAATTTGACCTGATGACCTCTGGTGACTCTAATAAATTGAACCTGAGCAAAATTTTCAACGAAATAGTTTCCAAATCCCTTTTGACGAGCTCTCGAACAGTATTTTTGGTTTGTGTTCTAGGTCCCATAGGAGCCCGAGTTAGAAGGGAGGGTGTTCAAACACCCCCCCCCGGCCGAGGAAGGTTGGCGGCCGAGCACCGGCCCGCGCAGGGTTAAGGGATTAATCAATGTCAGAATACCAAATATAACCAGAAGTCCGGATATGTTAGAGATTCCCTTTACAAGATAAACATACCGAAAACACACAGCAAGGTTTTTCATTCCAGAGACATGGAACTCATTACAACAGCCTTGTAACTTAACAAATAATATTAAATTAACGACACTAAGACAAATGTGACATCCTACCAACCATGCAGAATCAGTGCCAGGATGGGTAGGCATGAAATGGTACTTTGAAACCATGTACACAAATAAACAGAAAATACAAAAAAGTATTATTGATACATGAAGTAAGACTAAGAACAACTAGAAAATGAAAAATGGACATGAAGTAAGACTAAAAAAAATAGAAAAATAAACAACTAAATCTTGCCTATTCTGCAGTGGGTTGTAGATTACCTGGTGTCCGGACACAATGGCGAATGTCATTTTGACGAATGTCATTTTGGCGAATGCATATTGTCGAAGGACACTTTGACGACATGTCCTTTTGCGACATGTGAATATGCCGAATGCTAAATGGCGAATGTTGTTTTGTCGAAATGTTTTTTTGCCGAATGTAAAAATGGCGAAATACTTTTTTGCCGACATGTCAAAAGGTCGAAAGTGTCATTTTGACGACATGTGAAAAAGCCGAAATGTCTTTTTGACGAATATCATTTTGCCGACATCTGAAAAGATCGAAATGTCATTTTGCCGAAATGTCATTTTGACGACATGTCAAAAAGTCGAAATTTATTTTTGCCGAAATGTGATTTTGACGACATGTGAAAAAGTCGAAATGTGTTTTTGCCGAAAATGTTGTTTGTTGTCGACATGTGAAAAAGTCGAAATGTCTTTTTGACGAATGTCATTTTAGCCGACATGTGAAAAGATCGAAATGTCTTTTTGCCGAAATGTTCTTTTGTCGACATATGGAAAAAGTCGAAATGCATTTTTGACGAATGTCATTCTGCCGACACGTGAAAGAGTCGAAATTTATCTTTGCCGAAATGTTCTTTTGTCGAAATGTGGAAAAGTCTAAAAGTATTTTTGCCGAAATGTACTTTTGTCGAGCAAGCCGAAATGTAATTTGGCAGAATGTTTCTTTGTCGACGCGTAAAAAGATCGTTATGCCTTTTTGCAAAAACAAAATGCTGACATGTGAAAAGCTAAAACGCCTTTATGACGATTTTTTTCCACAATTAAAATATTCTATTATTGATTTTGCCGAATCCCGAATGCTTACATCGAAGGCGAACCCGGGCAATACATCTCATGTAGATTGTATCGTCACGTCGTTTGTCCTCCGTGTAAAAGAAGCCATGGTGCGCTAAACACCTTCGCTTCGTTCCCGTCACCCACTCCATTTCACTCCTGACGCCTCCACTCCTCACTGCGGTCTACACTCAGCGCCCGCCGCAGCTTCCGGCCGTCCGGGTCAGTGTTGGTGTCATGCCGGCGCGTACGCCAAAAAAGGCGCGCACTGATCTGATTGGTTGCTTGCTTCGTAGCTGACCCGGAACCGTAGCAGAAGCAAGCACTGGCGGATCCAGACTCTCTCCGTGGGGGGCGGGGGGAGGTGGAGGGCATCTTTTTGTGGCAAAAACGTACCAAATTTTTTCTCCTCTGATCTGGGCCAGTTACCTTATTTTGGTATCCGAGTATTCGAGTATTTTGGTATTCGATCGATGATTCTTGAGTTGGCTGAAAGAACGAAAAATATGTCTCCATTTTTATGAGTGTATGTTTGCAACATGTTTAATTCGGATTTCCATGCTATAATAGTTATTTTGTTATTTAGCGTTGTCGCAGGCGTGCCAGTGGAACGGGATACGCTCCCGCTCGTCAAAAAGGCATTTCGACCCTTTACATGCCATTAAAATGACATTAGGCAGAATTGATTTTTTCACATATCTTCCAAATACAATTTCGGCAAAAATACATTTCGATCTTTTCACGTGTCAGCAAAATGGCATTCGTCAAAGGGACATTTCGACTATTCCACATGTCGACAAAAAAAATCGTCAAACAGACATTTCGACTTTTGGACATGTCTTCAAAATCACATTTCGGCAAAATGACATTTCGATCTTTTCACATGTCGTTAAAATGACATTCCTCAAAAAGCATTTCGACTTTTTCCCTTTTCGACAAAATGACATTTCGACCTTTTGACATGACGGCAAAAAGACATTTCGACATTTATACATTCGGCAAAAAAAAACATTTCGACAGAAGTACATTCCCATTTAGCATTCGGCATACTAACATGTCAAAAAGACATGTCGTGATTGTCGTCTCAAAGTGTCCTTCGACAATATGCATTCGCCAAAATGACATTCGTCAAAATGACATTCGCCAAAGTGTCCTGTAACCCGATTACCTATCCCTGTTGCAAATTTTGTAAAAAAAATCCATAGTTTTGTATTTTACTCACATAGCTTTGTTTTCATATATTGTATCCCTAAGACTATAGCATGACACAAGCAAGAAATATCACGCTTACCTATGGCGCTGGCTCCGGGGGCCACCCGCAAACAAGCTTTGCTTAGCTGTGGTTGGCTCCCGGAGATTCCAGCATACCAAACACATTGCCAAAATGACCAAGGAATATAGCCTCCAGAAATGTCGGCCTGAAATCCTTTTACTAAACCAATCATCATGAGTATGTATGAATGAATAAATGCATAAATAAATGTGATCAAATTAGGGGGCTGTTATCTGCTGTCTTCAGCGATTTTTACTTTTGCCTTCTCTTATATAATTTCACCATACCTAACATTTGGCATTCTTCTCCCTTGTATGCTTTTTTTACGTTTGTTTCCATTTCTTAGCTGGGAGTGCCGCGACTTTCTCTTTTATGTTCTCTGGTGGTAACGTATGGTGTTGTGAGTCGCTGGGATAGTGGGAGGTGGCACTCCTGGTCCCTGCTCTTGGGTGGCTGTTAGAAGAAAAATAATCAGAATCAATGGCCATTTCCAGTGATTCCGTGATATTTTTGTTTACAAAAGTCTGACTACGAATGTCAAGTTTTCTTACGGAAACGTGTTTCTGTTGGCACGCATACGCATAGCATAGCGGCTTAAGTGGCTAGGCGATTATTTTTTGACAAATTTCAATTTGGTTAATACAGAAGCCCAGTAATTATACTTATTATGGTGGGGGCAAACAACGATCTTTGCTTATGACAAGTATATGTTTATTTTAACGTACATACATACATTTTACAATATCATATCTTTCAACACGCTGATTTTCCAGTGTATCATATTGCAAAATAGCTGCTTGCAATATATCCATCTTATAAATAAAGCAAAAGCTCCTTAATGTCAGTGACCCTAAGGCTGCTAACACATAACTCTTACGAAAAAAACAATGCCAGATTCAGAATTCTCGCTATTTTTCGCAGGTAAGACTTTCATTTGGGCTTGCAAATGTCAATACCCCTTTATAGAAATAACTTTCCGATAATTTGTTGCAGTTTCTTAATGGCCTAAATTTGCAGTTTATTAGTGGCAGTTTCTTAGCATTGCCAGCAATGCGCCACTTATGTCGTAATCAAATGATGCTTTCGTAAATAAAATTCTGTCCTATGACGTTAAGGTCACGTGATCGTGTTCCACCAATGACAAGGCTGCATCTGGAAAAGCCATTGTTTTTGTGGTTCTTGAGCCACATTGTGCCCCGGTGACGTCGATTTTGTTGGCTGGCCTACGACGGGCACCTTGATGTTCTAGGTCCTTGGTGTTGTTGTGATATCAGTGATTGTGACAGTGAATATCACTGGAGCTATAAGGGCTTGATGGGTATTCTTTCATCCATGTGATTATGAACATTCAAAGAATAATGCATTGGTAATAATGCGTAATAATAATGCATATTAATGCCTGCATAATTACCCTGCATTAGTCTGAAAGCAATGATTGGAAATTGGAATTCATCTGAATCTGCAAAGCTCAATGTGTGGTAGTAGCGTTGTCATAATTTGTCTTATTCTTACCTGATTTGGTCACAAAGCAATGGTTGGAATTTATCTGATTCTTCAATGCTCATGTGTGG
>VOPJ01010242.1:16899-83424 GCA_014673585.1 Semibalanus balanoides
CTCTCTCTCTCTCTCTCTCTCTCGCTCTCTCTCTCTCAGATTTCACCGCTAAGTTCCGGACATCCTGACTTGGTAAGGCCAGTCAAACTCAATTAAGATCGACAGACAAGCGGCCCACAATATCGCACCATGCGCTCGGCTCGAATTGTGAGTCACTCCGCGGCAGTTGGTGTTGTTTTTGCTGTCGGCATTTCGTTATTCTGTTTTCTTCAAATTAAAAATTTAAATTTGTAATTTTGTTTGTGAAACGAGAATGAGCACTGTCAATCTCTCATCAATATAGGAATTACTTGCATTTCAAAGTTATGTTGATTTTTTTTTAAAGAATTCCCTTGTTCTTGTTTTCATTGCTAATGTTATGTTAAATTGGTTAACCCGGCAGCCACTGGGCCTCCCTGCCACCTTCGAGCCACTGGGTGTCCTTTTGCCACTCCCCCCCCCCTTCATCACCTAAGTTTCATTATGGGGAACGCGTAGGCCGTATAGGGAAAGTGAACGGGCACCTCCAAGTGAATACCTAAGGCACATCCGGATGCAAATTGGTGTCATTTCCATGTCAGGTCATGTCTCAGTTACGTCACAAAGCCAACTATAGAGTTATGATTTCACAGCCCAGAGCAATGGATGCTGCATTGCTAGAACGATGTCTGTTATTTTGGGGATGATTAACCCGAGCCGCATGAGAGAGCGTTTAGATGCCCCCTAAGGTTTTTGGAATAGCGGAAAGCGCCGCCGTTTTTGGCACAGCTGTTCGGGTATCGATTACCCACATGGTGTGAAATTATTGATCTCCTAGACGATTTGATCTCGTAGATTGGACGTAGACATAAAATACGTTTAAAGTTCGTCAAAAATCTTTTTCAACCTATATTAGTCATTTTTAGCTCAGGTCAATAGTTTAGGCTCCAGAAGTCATTAAAGGTCAAAAGAACCATTTTGGAAAAACTGTATTTCGTAAATAGCTTTTTACCTAATAAAGTTAATTAAATCATTTTGATGTAGCTTATGAGTTCTTTTGAACATTTTTAACATGTTTTGAAATTTTAACAATCTTGCCTGTGTATGCGATGCTGGTGCTGGCGCCATATAATCTCCACACATAATATAAGTAAAAATGATTTATCGAGCTGATCATGGATTCAGCTTAACTTAATTCCCGAGCCAAAACTGAGCTCAGGCAAAGCACCTATGGTTGTTTTTTACGACTCGCATCAGGAAGTCTCAGCTTAGCCCTATCAGTTCCGCTTGCTCCTTCCATTATGCCCATCCCAGAAATCGTCGGAATTCCACTCGCTCACCGACTACGGCAGAAAGCCTCGTGAATTCTGTCTCCCATTGTGCGGGCACGCTGAACTGTGCCATTGCGGTTCATTACCGTCCGATTCCGGCCACCATTGAGTGTGAACGAGCCGCATCCGTCGGCGGCGGCGAGGCGACCCCCCGGCCGCCGCCGCCGCCGCCGCTGCCGGCGGCGACGGCAGCATCCTGCCTCCAGAGGGCTCTGCTGCGCCTCCGACGGCCAGCGACCGACGCCGACGAGCGGCCGCCAGCCATGGCCGCGACCCGCCACCGCTCGGACGTACTGTTGCCGCGCGTGCCGCCGCCGTGCTCAGTGCTGGTGCTGCTGGTGCTGGTGCTGGCCGCCTGCCGGCCGCTGAACGCTGCGCCCTCCGGCCAGCTCGGCGGAGAACATGCCGTCAACAGCAGTGCGACTACGAGCCCTGCGCCGGTGCCGGGTCGGGCCGACGGAGCGGCGGCCATGCAGAGCTCCGTGGCGGTGCCCACTTCCGTGCCCATCCCGAACGTGACGGAATACCACGACCCACTGTTCGGACCGTACGACCCGAACCGGCTCTACACTCACGTTCGCTACTTTGAGGTGGGCAAAGTGGACTTTGAGCACGTGCAGGCGCCGTTCGTGATCGGCTGCTGGATTCTGATCGCCGGCCTGGCCAAGATGGCGTTCCACAGCGTGCCTCACCTGTCTGGGATGGTTCCCGAGTCGTGCCTGCTCATCGGCCTCGGCATCGGCGTCGGAGCGTTTCTCTACGCGTGTCTCGGCGACGTTGAAGCGTCTCACCATCTGGATCCGGATACGTTCTTCCTGTACATGCTGCCACCGATCATCCTGGACGCCGGCTACTTCATGCCGAACCGGCTCTTCTTCGACAACCTGGGCACGATTCTGCTGCTGGCCGTGGTCGGCACCATCTTCAACACGTTCGCGATCGCCGGCGGGCTGTACCTGGTCGGAATGACTGGTGTGTACGGCGTGGAGACGTCGCTGCTGGACATCTTCATCTTTTCGGCACTCATCTCGGCCGTGGACCCGGTGGCCGTCCTCGCCGTGTTCGAGGAGATCCAGGTGAACGAGGTGCTCTACATCCTCGTGTTCGGCGAGAGTCTCCTCAACGACGCCGTCACCGTCGGCCTGTACCACATGTTCGAGGAGTACATGGTCCTTGGCCACAGCGCCTTCCGCATGACCGACATCGGCAAGGGGTTCGTCAAGTTCGCCTCAGCAGCGATTGGTGGCACGTTCATCGGCGTCGTGTGGGGCTTTGTGACTGCGTTCCTCACCCGCTTCACCCACAAGGCGCATGTGATGGAGCCGATATTCGTGTTCACAATGCCGTTCCTGGCCTACCTGAACGCTGAGATGTTCCACCTGTCGGGCATTCTCTCCATCACCTTCTGCGGACTCACTATGAAGAACTACGTCATCACCAACGTGTCGGCCAAGTCGCACACCACCATCAAGTACATGATGAAGATGCTTGCCTCCTGCTCGGAGTCGGCTATCTTCATGTTGCTCGGCGTCGCCACCGTGCACAACCACCACGACTTCAACCTCGCCTTCGTGCTCGCCACCATCGGCTTCTGCGTCGTCGTCCGCTCCATCGGGGTCGTCGTCCTGACGATGTTCGCCAACCGGCTGCGATTGCAGCCCATCGCCGTGGTGGACATATTCGTGCTGGCGTACGGCGGCCTCCGCGGCGCGGTCGCCTTCGCGCTCGTCATGCTCATCGACCCGCACTACGTCAAGGAGCAGCAGATGTTCCTCACCACCACCATCAGCGTCGTCTACTTCACCGTCTTCTTCCAGGGCATGAGCATCAAGCCGCTGGTGAAGCGGCTGGGCGTGGAGCGTGCTAACAAACGCAAACTGACGATGAACGAGCGGATCCACGAGCGCGCGCTGGACTACATGAAGGCCGGCGCGGAGGCCATCGTCGGCCACCCGTTCAGCTACAACGTGAGGCAGCACTTCAAGCAGATCAACCACCGCTACCTGCTGCCGTGCCTAACTCGCGGCAACCACACTCGCGCGCGCGACCCCAAGATCATGGAGACGTTCAGCAAGCTCGTCATGGTCGACGCGATGCAGAACTTCAACGACATCACCAACTTGAGAGGAACTGGCAGCCAGCAGCTCAACACCAGCAGCACCACGGCCTCGATCTCGGACCTGCCCAGCAGTCCGCCGCCGAGCGTCGCCGCCGTTCTGCGCCCCGAGACGCCGCCGCCGCCCACACCGCCGCCCTCGCTGCCGCCGCGCCGCTTCAGCTACAGACGGCACGTGACGCGAGACGAGCCGCTGCCGAACCCTGTGCTCACCGCGCTCGACCAGGTGCAAATCACGCAGGACATGGACGCGCGCCACTTGCTGCGTGCCTCGCTGCAGTCGAACGGCGGCCAGCGGCGCGGCGGCGGCGTCGGCGGCGCGGCGGCGGCGATGCTGCGGGGCGCGGCCAGGCGACACTCGCTGGCCCTTGGTCGACGTCGGCTTGGCAGTGAGCCTGGGAAGGGGAAGCAGCTGGATGAGCCGGCCGAAGCCGGAAGACGGGGCAGTGGAGGAGTCACGGCTGGTAGAAACGGCAGTGGAGGAGCCACGACCACCAGGAACGGCAGTGATCTTATTTACACTCGACTCTGAAGTCAGGGGAGAGGGGCAGAGGTCAGACGGGTGACAGGCCAGTCCCCCAGATCAGGGGAGAGGGGAAGAGGCTTAAAAGGAACTGCATTTAAAGTGATGGTGATCCAGTCTGAGGTACCAAACGCTTACAACAAGGTACCACTCTTGGGGTCCAGTAGGTTCGGAGTTCACGTCATCTGACCCCGAGTTTACGTCATCTGACCCCAGATCAAGCCATCTGACCCCGAGGTCACGACATCCGACCCTGAGTTCAATTTCAGCCTGATTGGGTGAGGAAATGTTCCACTTTTTGACCGATAGGAAATGGGGAGCAGCATGACCGTGTAACGCGTCCGAGTGGAGGGCGCTCACTCGATTCGCTCGTGTTAGTGGACTTTCGATACATGAACATTGAGTGTTAAGTGTAAAATTACAGGGTCAAACATTCCTGACTGTGAATTGTGGGCTTCGTTGACCAACTCATCATTGTTGGAGCTTGCAGTGCCGGGGTCAATCCACATTGCTCTGGAACGTGAGGTTTCAAATGTTGAAATGTGAGATACGCATGTTACTATAATGTTGATGTTCCGTCAGTGTCTGTTAAATGCGGAGATCACTAACGTGTGCGCTTGATACATGGATAGCATTATTAACTTCCATTCCAGCCTATGAAGCTAATGTGCCAGCATCATCAAAGAGTGCAACTTGTGGTATTCTGCACGACCGCATAATCTATATAAGAACATTGAATTAATGAAATGACAATTAGCCGTTTTTTCTGGTTTAGTTTTGGTACACACGCTGCAATTTACTATGATATTATGATGTGCACTTCATCTTCAGATATAAAATTGAAATGTCAATGTTATGATTGCATATTATTTCATAGCGTTTCATAGCATTTCAGACGGCAGGATCTAAGTTGCACCCCACGGCAGTTCGTCAATATTCCCAACATGCATTTTGCGTATGAAGAATAACCTTAAAGACTTTATGTTGTCCTCTTGGTTGCGAGGGATTTGACGATCAAATACGCTGAAAACAATTCAACACTAACCCGGTATTTAAGCAGTTTCAAACCTTTGCTGTCAATGTCATATTCATAGAGCAAGCTTTATTATTTTCGGTGCTCGATTTCATGCCGTAAAAGTATGGCCGTCGAAATGGCTCTCGTTTGGTGAAGTTAATATCAGCTTCACCCTGCCCGATGCACGCAGTATTCGGCATGTATTATGTCAGAAATCTCAAGGGGCGTCAAACTATTAGTAAGGAGTATAATACCACGCAAACTGCTTGTGTTTAAGAAATAGTAAATGTTCGAATGGCGCATGCATTAGCGGTAACAAATCAAAATGTGTAAAACAGTATAATATAATACATTACCCTTGGTTCAAGTCAACTTGAGCGGGATGAAGACAGTTTTCCTGGTAAAACTGCTAACGATTTGGTGTTTCGCACATGTTATCGTTGAAAATGTGTGCATATTTCGAAAAATATATTACATTATATTGTATACAAGTTTTCTGCAATGCATTACCGCATCAGTAATGCAAATAACCTGAATACTGAAGGAAACTGAAACCGCTACTGCCATGAGGTAGTCTGCCCCGAACAATAACAGAATGGCACACGTTCATTTGTGTGCAGTTAAATTAAGAGCGATTCGCCAGTTAATTCGTCGAATCCATTACCGCTCGACAATTACTGGTTGTAGACTGAAAGGATTTCCAGTTTGCAATTATTGTTACCAGAGCTGGCCGAGGCGGTGAAACAATTTGCCTACGCGCCTCGGGATTACAGCGGTCCACTGGAGCTCGAGTCACACTGAGCGAGGTTCTCCCGCGGTCTGAGGGTAGCTGCTCAAGTTCTCACTCCCTGCTTAACCACTTGTATCATTATCTAAACCCATCGATTTCTCTGTAGTCCGTAACATCGTATGATATTTGGTCACGTACATACATGCTCTTTTTGTGCGCTGCACGCACCAATAAAGTTGCTTCACCAAATGAACATGATAGCCGTTTTCACGATGGATTATTTTGCGCGAAATGTTTTAAATCATTTTAAAATGTTTTAGTATTAGCCGTTTTCACAATGGACTAATTAAAAAAAAAATGTTTTTACCCTCGCCCTACGGGGCCGTATGGTTAGGGGTTAAAACATTTCTCGCAAATCAGTCAGCGTGAAAAAGCTACTACTAAAACATTTTGAAACATTTTAAAATGTTTAAAAACATTTCGCGCAAAAAATCCATCGTGAAAACGGCTACTGTTTCCCTTTCTTCCTAGTCATGGAAATTTGAATGTAAGTTCAAATAAAACAGTATATATAGTAAAATAATATTTAACCAGTAAAGCGCCGTAGTTGGCGATGAACGAGTGAGCGCGAAGGAAATGTATGGTGAATTTCAACTCAATCGGGCAAGTAGTTTCTGAGATACAAAAAGGGTGCACACGTGCGCACGTGCAGAGACTCCCATTCCTGACTTGTGGAAAGGCAGCGGCTGAGAGGTCACTAACCACACACCGAATTCGAACTCAATCGGTTCAGCCGTTCATAAGATATATAATAGGGGTGTGCACGTGCGCACGTACAAGGGCACCCCACTCCTGACTAGTGGAAAAGCGGCTGCTGAGGGGTCCCTGACCACACACTAAACAGAAAACACAATCGGTTTAAGCCGTTCCTGAGATGATCGAAATAGGGGGGTGCAACGTGCGCACGTGCAGAGGCTCACTGACTAGGGAAAAGCTGCGCTGAGGGATCCCTAACTTACTTCACCAAATCGGAACACAATCTGTTCAGTCGTTTCCTGAGATATAAATAGGGTGTGCACCTGGTGCACGTGCGCACGTGCAGAGGCACCCCAATCCTGACTAGTGGAAAGGCGGCGGCTGAGGGGTCCCTATCCACACACTAAATTCGAACAGAATCAGCCCAGCCGTTGCGGAGTTTTTGCGACAAAACACCTTTCAACACCCCTCACGCGGCACGCACCACGCGCAATGGTAGTCACCCACATGGGTCGGCACTGATGAAAAAACAGGATTGATTGGATGGGGCTACTCGGCAAAGAAGCCTGTTTGTCAATCAGACGTGTGGTTGCAAATATATAAGCTTTTTCAAAGCGTCGCCACGGGTTGGGTTGTGTTGGGTTGGATCGGGTTGGGCCGCTCATAATTATATTTTTCACATATACCACATAAAGACGAGCGAGCGCGAAGCGCTCGCTCGTAATTATAAAACAGGATATTATATTTTGCACTAGCCGTTTTCACGATGGCTTCTTTTGCGCGAAATGTTTTAAAACATTTCCAGAAATGTTTAAAATGATTTAGTAGTGTGCCGTCTTCACGATGGACTAATTGGCGAGAAATCGTTTACCTCGCCCTACGTTCCCCGTAGGGCGAGGGTTAAAACATTTTTTCATAAATAAGTTAAATCGTGAAAGCGGCTACTACTAAAACATTTTAAAACATTTTAAAATGTTTAAAACATTTCGTGCAAAAATAATCCATCGTGAAAAAACGGCAACTGTTTGTATGATGTTAATCACACAACCCGCTGCAAAATTTCAGCGATATAGATCAAGCGCAAGTCCAAAAACAAAAGAAAACTCATATGAAACTGACAAAAGGCTCTAGCGTCGGTAGCATCAGACAAAAGTCAAGAAGAGCTCAATCCTAACTTTACAAGGAGTAAGCGGGGTGAAAATAACATACAAATAGCTGTTATAGGCTGTTAAAGGGAATGGTTAACCTTGACATCTTTCTTCAGATTTGGCAATAATGGGTATCTATCTGAAAAAATACGAATATGACTTTGGTTTGGAAATTAATTGATATCCTTGAGGAGATCAAAAATTTATATTTTGTAAGACGCATGACATAAGTTACTGACCGCCGGCTCCGCCAACTTCATACTACACACGGCGTCTCTGTCATGGGTCGACCACCCCGCTCAGGTGGCTGAGCAGTGAGCAGTGAGCCACCCTGCTCAGGTGGCTGAGCAGTGAGCAGTGAGCCACCCCGCTCAGGTGGCTGAGCAGTGAGCCATCAGGTGGCTGAGCACGTGGAAGCCACCCCTTCAGGTGGCATTCGGCTGAGCAGTGAGCACCCGCCCAGATGGCTGAGCAAGTGAGCCCACCCCGCCAGGTGGCCTTGAGCAGTGAGACACCCGCCAGTGGCTGGCAGTGATCCCGACCCCGCTCAGTGGCTGAGCAGTGAGCCACCCGTCCCAGGGTGGCTGAGCAGTGAGCCACTTCGCTCAGTGGCTGAGCAGGGTGAATCACCCCGCCCAGGTGGCCTGATACAAGTGAGCAGTGTAAGCGAACCCGCCCAGGTTGGGCTGACAGCAGTGAGCCACCCCGCTAGGGTGGCTGAGCAGTCGAGCCAACCCACCCAGGTGGCTGAGCAGTGAGCCACGCCCGCCAGGTGGCTGAAAGCAGTGACCACCCCCTCGCTCGCAGGTGGCTGAGCAGTGAAGCCACCCGCACAGGTGGCGGAGCAGTGAGGCCACCCCGCTGCGGTGGCTAGCAGTGAGACACCGATCCGCTCCAGTGGCTGAGCAGTGAGAAACCGCCGCTCAGGTTGGCTGAGCAGTGACCACCCACCCAGGTGGCTGAGCAGTGAAGCCACCCCGCTCAGGTGGCTAAGCCAGTGAGACACCCGCTCAGTGGCTGAGCAGTTGGAGAAACCCCGTCAGGTGGCTGAGGCAGTGAGCACCCACCCAGGTGGCTGAGGCACGTTGAGAGCACCCCGCTTCAGGTGGCTAATAGCAGTGAGACACCGCGTGCCGCCTCAGGTGGCTGGCAGGTTGAGGCCACCCCGCTCAGGTGGCTGAGCCAGTGATCCAGCCTCCGCTCACAGGTGGCTGAGCAGTGAGGCAGCCGCCGCTCAGGTGGCTTGAGCAGTGAAGCCCCCCACTCAGTGGCTGAGCAAGTGCAGTGAGCCAACCCCGCTCAAAGTGGACTGAGCAGTGCGCCACCCCGCTCAGGTGGTTGAGCAGTGAGACAGTGAGCCACCGCGCTCAGGTGGGCTGATCAGTGAGCAGTGAGCCCATCCCCCGCTTCAGGTGGCTGAAGCAGTGAGCCACCGCGTCAGTGCTGAGCAAGTGAGCCAACCCCGCCAGGTGGTCTGAGCAGTGAGCCACCCCGCTTCAGTGGCTGAGCAGTGAGCCACCCACTCAAGGATGGCTGAGCAGTGAGGCCACCCTGCTCGGTGGCTGACAGTGAGCAGTGAGCGACCCCGGCTCAGGTGCTCGAGCAGTGAGAACCCCGCTCAGGTGGCCTGAGCAGTGAGCCACCCCCTCAGGTGGCTGAGCAGTGAGACACCCCCCGCTCAGGTGCCTGAGCAGTGAGCCACCTCCACTCAGGCGCTTGAGCAAGTGAGCCACCCGCCACAGGAGGCGTGAGCAGTAGAGCCCACCCCGCTCGGTGACTGAGCAGTGAGCCTCCCCGCTTCAGGTGGCTGAGCAAGTGAGCCAGCCCCGTCTCAGGTGCGAGCAGTGAGACAGTGAGCCACCCCGCTCAGGTGCCTGAGCACGTGAGCCACGCCTGCTCAGGTGCTGAGCAGATGAGCCAACTCCGCTAGCGTGGCTGAGC
Source organism: Semibalanus balanoides (assembly GCA_014673585.1). Taxonomy (NCBI): domain Eukaryota; kingdom Metazoa; phylum Arthropoda; class Thecostraca; order Balanomorpha; family Balanidae; genus Semibalanus; species Semibalanus balanoides. Next base: position 26,418 of record VOPJ01010242.1, read on the forward strand.
AGTGGAGCAGGGAGCCCCCCAGCCGCTCAGGTGGGCTTGAGCACTGAGCCACCCTGATCAGGTGGCTGAGCCAGTGAGCCACCCCGCTCAGGTGGTGAGCAGTGAGGCCACCCGCTCAGGTGGCTGAGCCTAGCGGAGGAGGAGGGCGAATTGAGTCACCACCCTCGGTAGTGGCAGTGAAGCCCACCCGCGCAGGTAGCTGAGCATGAGCAAGTGAGCCAACTCCGCTCAGGTGGCTGAGCATGAGCAACCCCCAGGTGGCTGCAGCAGTGAGCTAGTGAAGACCACCCCCAGGTGCTAGGAGCAGTGACCACTCCCGCTTCAGGTGGGCTGAGCAGATGAGGCCACCCCCTCAGGTGGCTTGTAGCAGTGAGCCACCCGCTCAGGTGCTGAGCAGTGAGCAATGAGCACCCCGCCCAGGTGGCTGAGCAGTGGACCAACCCCCAACTCAGTGTGGCTGAGCAGTGACGCCACCCCGCCCAGGGCTGAGCAGTGAGCCACCCGCTCAGTGGCTGAGCAGTGAGCCACCGGCCGCTCAGGTGGCGAGCAGTGAGCCACCCCGCTCAGGTGGCTGAGCAGTGAGCCACCCCGCTCAGGTGGCTGAGCAGTGAGACACCCCGCTCAGGTGGCTGAGCAGTGAGCCACCCCGCTCAGGTGGCTGAGCAGTGAGCCCCCGCCCAGGTGGCTGAGCAGTGAAGCAAGTGAGCCCCTCCGGCTCCAGGTGTGCCGCACTGATCTCGTTTGTCTGCCACTCGCGCTGGTCCGACTGAACCAAACCATGCGTGTAACCTCTACATGCTGGCTGAACAGTGACCACCCCATCAGTGGCTTGAGCACGTGAGTCACCCGCTCAAGGTGGCTGAGCAGTGACAGTGAGCCACCCCGCTCAGGTTGGCTGAGCATAGCCACCTACCGCTCAGGTGGCAGCCAGTGAGCCACCCCGCCTCAGGTGGCGAGCATGAGCAGTGAGCCACCGCCGCTCAGGTGGCTGAGCAGTGAGCTACCCCCGCCCAGTGGCTGAGCAGTGAGCCAGACCCGCTCAGGCGGCTGAGCACTCGAGCCACCCACCGCTCCAGGTGGCTGGCAGGTGAGCCAACCCCGCCCAGTGGCTGAGCGAGTGAGCCACCCCGCCCAGTGGCTGACAGTGAGCAGCCGCCGCCTCAGGTGGCCTGAGCAGTGAGCCACCCCACCTCAGGTGGCGTGAGACAGTGAGCCACCTTCCGCTCAGGTGGCTGAAGCAGTGAGCCAACCCCGCCACGGTGGCGAGCAGTGAGCAGCCCACCGCCTCAGGTTGGCTGAAGCAGTGAGCCCACCCGCTCAGGGGCTGAAGCAGCTGAAGCCACCACCGCTCAGGTGCTGAGCAGTGAAGCCAGCCTCCGCCCAGGTGGGCTGAGCAGTGGAGCAGCCTCCGCTCCGGTGGCTGAGCAGTGAGCCAACCCCACTCAGGTAGGCTGAGCAGTGGCCACCCCGCTCAGCGTGGCTGAGCCAGTGAAGCAGCCCACGCTTCAGGTGCTGAGCAGTGAGCCACCCCACTTCAGGTGGCTGAGCAGTGAACAGCTGGAGCCACCCCGCTACAGAGTGGCTGAGCAGTGAGACAGCCGCCGCTCAGGTGGCTGAGCGGCATGAGCCACCCGCACCTCAGTGTGGCTGAGGCATGTGAAGCAGTGAGCAGAAAATCCGCCATATTACGCGAGGCTCCCAGTGATAAGTGGCCGGTTCAGAGCGCAAGTGGCATCGGACGATGTCGAGGAGTGTATCGGATTTCCAGGAGGGCCCGGAATACACGCAACAACGAGTTTTCACGTCATGCTGTAATTTGTATATAACTCGACAGAATGGAAATTAGCGCAAAAATCGCTTCACGTTATCCGTCAAGGGGGCGTTCTTTTTAGATTATTGGATGGTCCGTAATGGGCCCATCAATGGACGCAGATTGGGAACTCAGGGCGTTGCAAATGGAACGATAATTCGCACTTCATGGAATGTTCGAAACCTGTCCCACACTTTCAGAAGGGTTCCGGCGCCCTTCAGTGGGATCATACGCGTCTACAAAGCAAATTTGATTCCCAATAATAAATAGTAGAACAGACAATATATCTTAGAGCTACACACATGCCATAGAATGCATTTTATAGACAGCGATACACTTGCCATGGATTCAGGAAATATCCTGATTTCATGCCAACCAGACTTGGGCCTGGTTCCCGAAGTTGTATCTGGGATCTCAGTGGATCACTCCACATAAAATATATCCAAATCTGGGATCTTTGTGGATCCTCGGGTTATTGTGTATCTGGATCTGATGTCACATGTGGATCCCGGGACACAGGAAACAGATATCCGGATCTCAGCTGGATCCAAGGAGATCCAGACACATGTCTGCACGGTTCGTTAGTAGGGGTCGAAGGGCTCAAACTACGGGAGATGCACCATTCAAAAGCTGAGCTCACGCTGAATCCAGCGATGCATGTTTTTGAAATTCTGTCATGGGCCTTTTTTCAAATCGACATTTTGTCCGAAATCACGGCCTTTTTGTTTGCCCAGGGCTATCGCGTATGGTATGGCTAAAATGCAGACTAATGACATGTCTACCGATTCGTCATGCTCTGCACGTCAAGGTCGCACAAAATTCAGAGCCATTAGATGGTTTAGTTGGTTTTACGGCTGCATCAAAGCCAAGCGCGTGCATGCAATTGTCCAAAAGACCTATTTGCAGCAATCGGAGGTGGCTGGAAATTTGACACGATCTCCTTGAATAGCTGGACTATTGAAGAGAGCTAGTGTTTTTAACATGCGTTACACCGTTCGTCCGTGACTGACCGAGAGCCCGATCCGTAAGCCGGGTCGGCGGCGCGCAGTGCTCAGCTCGTGTGTCGCGAGGGGCGATTCTGCGCGTGAGGCGCAAGCGGAAGTGCACCTTGGTGCCAACACCGGGAGCGCTTGGCTTTGATGCAGCCGTGCAACCAACTAAACCATCTAATGGCTTTGAATTTTGTGAGACATTGACGTGCAGAGCATGACGAATCGATAGACATGTCATTAGTCAGCATTTTAGTCATACCATACGCGATAGCCCTGGCCAAACAAAAAGGCCGCGATTTCGGGCAAAATATCTATTTGAAAAAGGCCCTAGACAGATTCTCAAAAAATACATCGCTGGATTCCACGTGAGATCAGCTTTTGAATAGTGCATCTCCTGTAGTTTGATCCCTCCGACCCCCACTAACAAACCGTGTCTGGTGCCAAATGTACCGTACAAAATGAAGCGGATACGTAAATCTCATGCAGAAAATTTGACGTCGGGTGCTAAACGAATCGTGAAGGCCGCGCATTTGGTTGTTGCCGGGAGACTAAGTGTCCGTCATTGGCCGACAGCTCTCCCACCGACTACAGTCTGTATACAGGGTGGGCTGGCAGAGGAGTGCCACTGCCGACAGCTCTCCCTCCCACTGACTACTGTCTGTATACAGGGTGGACTGGCAGAGGAGTGCCACTGCCGACAGCTCTCCCTCCCACTGACTACAGTCTGGTATACTTAGGGTGGGCTGGCAGAGGAGTGCCACTGCCGACAGTTTTCCTCCACTGATCAGTCTGTATACAGGGTGGGCTACAGGCAGAGGAGTGCCACTGCCGCAGCTCTCCCTCCCACTGAACTACAGTCTGTTATACGGGTCGGCTAGCAGGCAGAGGAGTGCCACTGCCGACAGCTCTCCCTCCACTGACTAAGTCTGTATACAGGGTGGGACTGGCAGAGTTTAGTGCCACTGCCGACAGGCTCTCCCTCCCACTGACTACAGTCTGTATACAGGGTGGGCCTGGCAAAGAGGAAGTGCACTGCGACAGCTCTCCCTCCCACTGACTACAGTCTGTATACAAGGGTGGGTTGGGCAGATGAGTGCCACTGCCGACAGCTCTCCCCTCCACTGGCTACAGTCTGTATACAGGGTGGCTACAGGCAGAGGAGTGCCACTGCGAAAGCTCTCCTCCCTGTTAACTACAGTCTTGTATACAGGGTGGGCTGGCAGAGGAGTGGCCATGCCGACAGCCTCTCCCTCCTCCTGACTAAGTCTGTATACAGGGTGGGAATACAGGCAGAGGAGTGCCACTGCCGACAGCTCTCCTCCCACTGACTACAGTCTGTATACAGGGTGGACTGGCAGAGGAGTGCCACTGCCGACAGCTCTCCCTCCCACTGACTACAGTCTGTATACAGGGTGGGGTGGCAGAAGAGTGCCACTGTCGACAGCTCTCCCTCCCACTGACTACAGTCTGTATCAGGGTGGGTTTGGAGATGAGTGCCACTGCCGACAGCTCTCCCTCCCCACTGACTACAGTCCTGTATACAGGGTGGACTGTAGAGGAGTTGCACTGCCGGACAGCTCTCCCTCCCACTGACTACAGTCTGTTATACAGGGTGGGTTGGCAGATGAGTGCCAACTGCCGGACAGCTCTCCTCCCACTGACTACGGTCTGTATAACAGGGTAGGATACAGGCAGAGAGTGCACTGCGACAGTTCTCCCTCCCACTGACTACAAGTCTGTATACAGGGTGGACCTGGGCAGAGGGAAGTGCAACTGCGACAGCTTTATCCCTCCCACTGACTACAGTCCTGTATCAGGGTGGACTGGCGATGGTGACTGCGACAGCTCTCCCTCCCACTGACGTACAGTCTGTATAAGGGTGGGGTGGCAGAGGAGTGCCACTGCCCGACAGTTCTCGCCTCCCACTACTACAGTCTGTATACCAGGGTGGGGCTTGGCAGAGGATGCCACTGCTGACAGCTCTCCCTCCACCGCACTACAGTCGTATACAGGGTGGGCTGGCAGAGGAGTGCCACTGCCGCAGCTCTCCACTGACTCAGTCTGTATACAGGGTGGACTGGCAAGGAATGCCACTGCCGACAGCTCTTCCTCTCACTGACTACAGTCTGTATACAGGGTGGGCTGGCACGAGGAGTGCATGCCGACAGCTCTCCCTCCCTCTGACTACATTCTGTAATACAGGGTGGGATGGCAGAGGAGTGCCACTGCCGACAGCTCTCCCTCCCACTGACTACAGCTGTATACAGGGTGGGCTGGCAGAGGAGTGCCACTGCCGACAGCTCTCCCTCCCTCTGACTACATTCTGTATACAGGGTGGGATGGCAGAGGAGTGCCACTGCCGACAGCTCTCCCTCCCACTGACTACATAGTCTGTATACAGGGTGGACTGCAGAGGAGTGCCACCTGCCGTACAGCTCTCCCTCCCACTGAATACAGTCTGTTAAGGGTACGGATACAGGCAGAGGAGTGCCACTGCGACCCTCTCCCTCCACTGACTCATCTGTATACAGGGTGGACTGGCAGAGGAGTGCCACTGCCGACAGCTTCTCCCTCCCAACGACTACAGTCTGAATACAGCGGTGGACAGGCAAAGGAGTGCCACTTGCCGACAGCTCTCCTCCACTGACTACAGTCTGTATACAAGGGTGGGCTGGCAGAGAGTGCATTGCCGACAGCTCTTCTCTCATGACTACGTCTGTATACAGGGTTGGGTGGCCAGAGAGTGCCGCTGCCGAGCTCTCGCTCCCACTGACTCCGTCTGTATATACAGGGTGATATACAGGCGAGGATGCCACTGCCGACAGCTCTCCCTCCACTGAACTACGTCGTATACAAGGGGGGCTGGCAGAGGAAGTGCCACTGCCGCACAGCTCTCCCTCTCACTGACTACAGTCTGTATATGCAGGGTGGGATACAGGCAGAGGAGTGCCACCGCGGCGCCATATCACACGGCCGCAGTCGGTACGCCCGCAAGCAACAATTACCATGAGCAGCATTGCCACGCTAGAGCACGACCAAATTATATGCGGAGCGAGGGAATACCGCGCAGGCAACACCATGCGGTCACGCAACTACGCAATGTGCACTCTGCGTTGTAACATATCTGGTGTCGGTATACGTGGCATGGTAGCGACTTGTCCGTTTCAACTTCTCAAAATGTAATTAACAGTAGGGGAGAACGGGGCACGTTCTGACACGGGGCACATTATGTCAGCGGGGTTTACTCGTGAACTATCCACCGCAGGTATATTGTTGTTTCGTAACATATGTTACTTTGTGCTTGCAGTGGCCCGGTTCTATCAAAGCAACAACATGCCTGCGACCAGATTGGTCAATTTTGGAAAGTTTTGTTTTTTAACAGAAATCGCAAACTTTTTATAAGTGATATTAAATTTTGGTTTGTGGCCATTCCAGAATAATTGTTTTATTAGTGTTCTTTGAATGCTGCCATGGGCTATCGTAATTTCCGTAGAACATTGTGCTGAGCGAAATTCTGCCCTTCTCCCAGTTTTCAGTAAAAAAACGAAAAAGTGTGACCTGTGGTCGAGTTGGGGCAGGTTCCTGTCGCCCAATCTCGGCATGGTTCTGTCACTGAATCTGTTTTCATGGATTCCTAGTTCGTATCGCTTATTAACGACATAAAATGATTGCTGTTGTTTTACAGATATGGTACACACTACAAACATAAAACGAATCGGGTGGTGCCGATGCAGCTCACGAGCGCCAAGAATTACGTTAACCTGCGGGTGCAAGATTCTGGCCCCTCCCCCCTGCCAGAGATCTCGAGAACCGCTAGCCGATTTGATGGGCAGAACACCATTCGATTCGTCGTGACACAATCTTTCTTTTTGTACCCCGAAATTGCTTTTTTTGTTCAAAATGGGGGGGGGCCAAGGGGCAAAAACCATTCGAAAATATTGGATGTTTTTCTGAAAAGGTCATTGTAGCCATGTTCATTCGAAACTCCGATTTTTATGCAAAAAGGCGGTTTTTGGAGCTTCTTATGTCATGGGTTTTCATCAATGAAAGGAAGGGAAAAATTCAAAAATGAAAAATCATATGCGTACTCAGGGCTTTGATTCGTGCATTGATAACCAAGAAAACGCAAAAGTGCAGTGTTGGGATTCGGTAATAGCCGTCCATTTTTAGCACTATTGAATGGTGGCCGTATGAATTAAACTCTCTCTCCCCCTGCAGGGACAACCACAAATGACCGTTCCGGTGATAACAGGAAGTGCCCCATCAATGACAGAATGTGCCCCCATAGGTGACAGAACGTGCCCCGTATATGGGGCAGGTTCTGTCAAGTGAGTCATCGCCACAATATCGACACTGGTGCCGAAACCAACTGAGATACCACTTGAACTTAAAAAAAAAAAAACGATTTGAAGCTACTGATGTATGTAACAGTATTGGAAAGTATCAAACACCAACTCTGAAAAGTGTGTCCGCCAGGGCCAATTAGCAAAAAAGTGACAGAACGTGCCCCGGTCTCCCCTACACCTGCGGGTATTTATTGGAAAGAGACACCACATGCTTGAAACTGCAGATTAGAACGTCAAAGCCAAAGGAATAGTTATGTAATTCAAATATCGTTTGATACCATTAAGACGCCTTAAACAGTGAAGGACGAGCGAGTCCGAATAAACCGATAGCAAAGACATTAGTTACAAAATAAGGGGGGGTTATTCCACGACAAGTCGACCAAGGGCTTGATACCCTCATATTTTTTGGAAAATCCCGAAATGAGTTTATTAGAGTAATCACGGAGTCGGTAAAGCCCAGCTTGATCATTTTAATTTTGTCAGATCAACGGTCACCGAGTTATAGCCTCGGGCATTTTTGAGAGGTCATGTTGTAAGGCCATCTTTGACCGCCTGCAGCTTGTTAACGAATTGCACGAACGTAATATAATTACACGAGGACCCGAGTTTTAGTTAACAATAATGCGCGAAAATTTTGGCGGTTTCCGATTTTCTATTTTTGTTTTTTACCCCGTGACTTTGTGACTAAGTTTTCAATTAAATACCTCTATCTGTTACAAAAAAAAATGTCTGAAGCCAAGGCAGTCTTTATAAATATTCTTTAAAATTAAAAATATAAAAATACGTGTTTTGCTATAAAGGATACTTTTCAGCTTTGCAAAAACTCCGGTAGGCGGCGCTGGGAACATATATCTGTGTATCTTTGGACTGGGTAGAGATATCGAGATAAATAAACGCTAGTGGATAGATCTAATTATTCTGAGAGGAGAACTAAAATATACTTATGTGATCTGAGGCCAAGTTTAAGGTCGTATTTAGGGTCAAATATTGCAGAGCAGTAGCACTTTAAACACATGTACTTGTATCTCTGGACTGGGTAAAAATATTGAGATGCAGTAAACGGCAGTGAATAGGTCTAAGTATTCTGAGACGAAAATGTTGTATACTTTTGTGATCTGAGGTCAAGGTCAATATAATATTTAAGGTCATAATTGCAATATTTGACCTAAAATATGACCACGGTCTTGACCTCAGATCACGCAACTTTCGTCTCAGAATACTTAAACCTATTCACTGTCGTTTACCGCATCTTGATATCTCTACCCACTCCAGAGATGCACATGCATGTGCTCAAAGCGCTACCTGCAATATTTGACTCATAAATAAGGCTCTGACCCTGACCTCATATCACAAAAGTATATTTCAACTTTCCTCTCAGAATAGTTGGATCTATTCACTGGCGTTTACTCCATTTCGATATCTCTATCCAATCCGAAGATACACAGATATATGTTTCCAGCGCCGCCTACCGAAGTTGTTATCAAGCTTAAAAGTAGTATTTATAGGCAAACATTTCTTTCAATTTCCATTTTGTTTTGAAGCAATATTGTTACGGACTGATATGACTTCAGCCAAAATGCAAATTTATTGGTGCCACAGATAGATGTATTTCATGGAAAGCTAGGTCACAATGTCACTTGATCAAAAAACACAAAATTGAAAAATCTGAAATCGTCAAAAATTTCCTCGCATGATTGCAAACTAAACCATGTTATATTATATTACGTTCGTGCAATTATCTTATAAGCTACAGGCGATCAAAGATGGCCTTACATGACTTCTAAAAAAATCCGAGGCTTCAACTCAAAGACCGTTGATCTGCAAACAAATTAAGATTATCACAGCTGGCTTTAGCGCCCGAGATTACCCTATAAATTCATTTGTATAATTTTGGAAAATACAAGGGTGTAAAATTTAAATGTTTTTGGTTGATTTGTCGTGGAATGCCCCAGGGGTCTGCACCTGCGCGCGTGCAGTGTTACCCAGAGTTTGATTTGCTTAACATTGTCAGTGGTGTGGTCTCAAATCACACGCCAAATTTCAGCTTAATTGGTACAACCTTTTCACAGCCATAGCAGAATAACGTTTTCTGACACACCTGACGCGGCACGTGCCACGCGCTGTGCTGACTCTTCACGTGAGACGAAACATAAAAATAAATAATGTGATTGAATGGGGCTATCGGATGACGAAAACCGCTTGTCAATCGGATGTGGGATTCTAAAGATATAAGCTTCTGAAAAGCGTTATGGTCGGGTCGGATTGGGCCGGGCCGGGTCCGGTAGGGCCGGGTCGGCCGCTTATATGTGAGAAAATGTTGTATACAGTAAGGACTCACTCGCGTTTCGCGCTCTCTCGTAATAATAAGACATTGCTATAAGATAGCAGGAAGTGTGGCGCTTCAAAGTACGCCATAGCATCCAGTGCGGCAAGTAAATCGCACTGTTCACAGTCAAACGACATAGCAACAAGAGCCACCACGACAATGTAGAGCAGTGCGCTCCTGACACCAGCACGTCAGCCCGTGGTGAAAACTAGCTTATTTGTGCCGAGATTCACCCCGTTCTGGTTGATGGGGGCCTGCAGTCTTTCTTTATATGATCTATGACTTGTCAATGAAGCAGGAGCATGCAAGAGCATCATCAGACATCTTCCAGGTTTCGTGGAAGAAGTGGTGAGAGCAGTTGCTAACTGCTGGTGTAGGTGAAGAACGGTCGCCTGCGGCCGTTAGCGGTCAGCAGCGGTCGGCAACGGTCGTCTGCGGTCGTCTGCGGTTGTTAGCGGTCGGCAGCGGTCGGCAGCGGTCGTTAGTGGCTGTCCGGTACGGAATGGTTCACAGAAAACCCCGGGGGTCTGCTATAGTGCCTCTGTTCTCTCCGTGGTTCACTGCCGTGGTGTCCCGAGGACGGGGTGGTACAACGAGGCCCCGGGGGTCCTCACTCCGCCTCGTGATCGCCTGATAAAGTGTTCCGCTGAACGTGCAGTGGCTGGTGACGGCTGACATTGATGCACAGGTCGCCCGTTAGCGAGCCGCCGCACCACAGCAGCGTCATGTGTGCCTGTCATAACGTGAGCTCAGCAACACCGACTAACCGCACCTCGAAACCCAATTAAGCCAACAGCCGCTCATTCAGCCATACGTGTTGTTTTGGCAGGATATCATGGGTTTTCAATAAGCGTACTGTATATGTAGACCCTCCTCCGGAAAGAGCTGCGTGCCTGCTTGGTCTGTTTTGTAGCATTCTCAGTACATGCGACCGCTCGGCGTCAGAGTACCTAGCAGAATCCCCAGGCCGGCGGCGGGCCAGGTGCATGTCAGCTCCGGTCACGTGCCGCCCGCCGCCGGCCACAGCACACCGGCCCGGGCGGCCGCACAGCGGTCCCGCCCGCCGCCCGAGCCGGCTCACAGTGCCGGGCTACATGTATAATATAATGTTCAGGAAATGCCAGATGGTTATTTTTTGCGCAAAAATGAAATGTTCCAGGAGGTTCGGGGTGTGTAATATTCAGAGTAAAAATGGCCCAGAGAGCATTATGCACGTTTAAAATCGAATTAAATTAAATGAAAGATTGTGCAAAGTACGTGTAGGGGAGAGTGCCCATATTGCGCCCCCTTAAGCGGAAACGTCCTGTGCTTTAGCATTACGTCGTATGAATAAAATGCAGCTTCAGTACGCGATCCGGACATTTTGGGCTAGCAAAATAACCTCATCATTTAACAATCGGATCACTTAATGGTAGCTGTTGATTTGTGCAGTGAAAGCCGTTCAGCAAGTTGCTTTTAGAGGATACAGCATTGATAGCGATCTGACGTCTTAACCAAGAAACTGAACAGTCTGACTGCACGTACACATGCCCCCGACGCGTACCGCCCCTCTCGAAGCGGGCCTGAGCTCGCCCCTGCAGTGACTCCCGCCCCTGCGGTGACTCCCACCGAGTCAGACGATCGCGAGCCTGCGGCGACAACCAGAGAGGGCGACAGAGTCGGGAGCGTGGAAACGGACTCACCGCGAGAAATGCTGAGAATGAATACCGCACAAGGCCACACCGAACCGACACGTCCCGCTCGCACCGCTATGTTTGAAAACCTAAGCGGTCACGAAGTAGAACAAAACCTCGTGGAATTACTGGAAAAGGGACCAAAGTTCACCCTGACCCAGTCGATTCAGGGCAGGACATTTAAGGCATGTAGAAATTGGGTGGTAAGGGCGCCTTGGCACTGTACGGTGAAAAATCGATTAAAAGAACGCGCGGCTCGCGCGGTCAGTTATCAAAGCGCGGCTGAGAGTAATCAAGCCTAATAACAAAAGGCACACTGAAGCCGCGATTCCCAGCGGCATGCGTCCTGCCACCCCCAGCCCCCGGCGATGTAAAGATCTGTATTCGGCTTGAAAAGAAGCTTTATGGTGATATACCGCAACCACAGATCCCCGGGAAGATTACACCGTGCGCAGGGACGCGCCCATTACTCAGTTCACCAAAGGACACAGAACATTGTATTGAAGCCATGCTGATAAATGTTCAAGGGTTTGTGCTGATGGCGAAAAGGATTATATCAGCAAAGCCAACTCGCATGTCTTGAATATTGAGCCGTTGTCTCAGAAACCCCACACCAAACTGAGGCCAAAACCAAACGTCTCATCAAAGACACCATGGGGATTAAGTGGACAAAAACATCGTACAGGGCATCTTACCACAGTGCTCTCGCCAGCGGTTTAGGCCTCCCCAAAAACAAAGCCGACGGTACCTATTAGAGACCAATCGTGTCCGCGTGCGGAACCTGTATAGACAAACTCACATGGCTGCTTGATGTGTGATAAATCAACTATTGCGTTTGTTCCGGCCGCACCTCAGCGAGCACAAAGATGACTAATTAAAAGACTCCACAGGAGTTTCCTGAAAGGACTACCTGACGGTGGCATGTGTTCAGTGTGAGTGACGAATTTATAGGCAACATTCCTGTGAATGAGGCAATTGAAGCGGTGTGCCTTCTCGAAGCAATACGGAGAGTATTGGCTGTACGGACTGACGCTGGATGAATCCGTGTCCTCCTCGCTCACGCCTGAGACAACAATTACCTGAGATTTTGGTGATAAGTTATTACGACAAACAAAGGGCAATCGCAATGTTCGGCAGCCGTGTCGCCCTCCATTAGCGGGTTGGTATTTATGGGAGAGGTGGAGAAGACTTGATCCTGAGCTCAACCTCGTCAACAGCGCTCCCTGTACCTCAGATACATTGATGACGTGTTTGGACGTGTGGCCTCATGGTGCAGAGGAGCTGAGCGCATCCTACAATTCGATTACACAGTACACCCATTCAATCGTATTTACAGATGAACGCTCGGCTGGATTGAAGGCCGCTTACCATTCTCGATACGCTAGTCCACAGTTCACCAAAATGGCAAGCTATCAGACCGAGCTATATTAAAGCCCATGGCGCTCCCATCATTATGCCATACAACTCAGCCACGCCCGCCCGATGAAAAGTCTGTTATTAAAAGCACAACTGAAACGAGCGGTTGCGATTATTTCAGGACGCCACAAACACAGGACCGGGGTAGCATCACTAAATGACTGATTCTGTTCATTGACGAACGGGTACCCCAAAGCGCCTCGTCCGTGCTTCGCGGCACAAGTCGTTCCGCGGCGCTCAGCTGCCCTCTCATACACACTCGACACAACCAGACCAAAGGCGGAGCGCGGAGATAGCTATTCTGCCTTCCCTACATTGATGACAGTCTCCGCAACAAAGTCAAGGACAATCATGCATCGGGACTCCCACTCCACGTGGCGCTGGAAAATGACCAGAGCCTGGGAAACTGTATTGCGTGATCGCTCAGCCATTGGACCCGCCCCCCCTGTCCGGCGGGGGTCGCAAAGTTCGCGTCGGAGAGATGGGGGCAGATGTCACATCAATAAGTTTATAGTCGCGTGAGCTCTGTGAGGAGAAGAAGACGCGGAACTACATACATCGGAGAAACAAGAGAAGTGTTCGTTTCGATTTAACGAGCACTCCTGATACGCCGGCACAGAGCTCAGACACTCCTCTCGGCGACCCATGACACTGGTCACCCAGGGCAACAGAAGGAAAAACGAACAACCAGCTTTAGGAGGCTGTAGGGGCGAAAGACGGCCCAAACAGGAAATCGCAGAGTACGATGGTTCATTCGCGACCGCAGCCTGTTGCTCAACACATAGGACGACATCGTGGCCATATTTAAAAACGACCGCGGCAGCCGACCGACAAGCCCGCGACAGGTGGCGGCTGCCAATCAACATACCATCTCGGGCGCCACTTGGTGTCGACCCACATGAAACTTCAGTCGGTTCCCGCACGGTGGCTTTGTGGTGGTTCTCCTCTCCCTCCTCCCTACCCCACCCACCCTCCACCCTGGAAGATGGCTAAGGCCGAACGGCACCTACCTTACATCGCCTCTACGTCTTCTCAGGTGTAAACTTATAGGGCTTAAGGTCAAAATACGCAAGTATTCAAGAAATAGTTGAGTTCAGTTCAGTTCAAGTTTATTGAGGTCTCCATAAAGATGGCTTTTCAGCCCTCTCGTCATATACGGGCAATAAACTATATAATATACTATATAATAATATACTAAGTAAGACATGCGAAGTACTATCATTAAAGGTATACAATAAAAGCGATTCAAATACAAGAACAGACACTTTCAGCATAAAAAAACGTCACAGACAGTCACGTTCAGCTTTCACCATCCTTTGCGCGGTCTCTGCTGTTCCATGTGGACACAGCCCTAAACGGGAAACTGCGTCTGGCGCGTTCGGTTATAATTTTAGGCAGCTCTAGCTGATCTCCACAGGTGCCTCGAGTATGCCTTACAGTTACATTCGAGTGACGCTAGACGAGATGAGCCAGTGCCGGAGGCGCGTCAGGCGATATCAGTTTGCGGATCATGGCCACATCACGCTCCTCCAACATGCCATCAAATCTCTCCCATCCCAGAGCATCCAGAGCAGGAGTGATATGCTCCCGTCGGGCCAGTCCAGTGATGATTCGTGCTCCAAAGTTGATGGCTCTCTGTATGCAAAGCTTTTGAGTGGTAGAGCAGCCACCCCACACAGTAGAACAGTAATTAATGTGAGGGAACACGAGTGCCTGAATGAGAAACTTTTTGGTTCAAACGGTATCTTGTGTCTCAACTTGGAACAGCCCGACGAGAACATGGTAGCAGCGACGGGTCACCTGTGATACCTGTTTTTCCCACGTTAGCGCTGAGTCGATGTACACCCCAATATTTTGTTGCGGCATGGAGTTGGCTTGATTTTACTGTTATCCGAATTTGATTGTCAGATTTGGGGTCATTGGGGTCCTTTGCGATTTGACAACCAAAATTTGCTCAGTTTTGCTTCGAGGTTAATCTATTAAGACAGGTTCTTGCATGAACCAGTTAAGAGCCAACTTCAAGAGTGCTTTTGACTCGCGCTGTTTTAGAAGACCCAAATTTTCAGCCAAATCCGAATCTAGGAATTGAACGTCGTCGGCGTAAGTGACCTGTTTGCCGAAGGGCAAATGTGGTGCTAAGTCGTTGGTAAAAATCAAATATAGTTATGGGCCAAAAAGTGATCCTTGAACGACACCGTGTGTCACAGGCAGTGCCCCAGCGCCGCTACCCTGGATTTTCTGGGTCCTGTTTTCAGCCAATCATCAAACCAGTGACGATCCACGCCATACCATCCCAGTTTGTCCAGCAATCATACATGTTTGTTACACACTAACGAACGCACGAGACGTGTCAACAGCTAGTAGGGTAGTTATATGGCTGTTATCCATGCTTGACGATATAAAATTTAGAGCATCAATCATTGCAGTTTCAGTAGAATAACCACTGCGAAAGCCATGCTGATTTTCACACAAAACATGATTTTGGTCAAGATATGGCAATAATTTGTTAGATACGCATTTTTCGCAAAGCTTTCCTGTTACACTGTTAATAGAAAGAGACCTAACTTTGCCTGGATCACATCGATCACCCTTTTAAATACTGGCACAACACATGCCTGTTTCCACTTGTCCGGCACTTCCCCAGTACACAGTGAACTATTAACCACATGTAACAGGTGGGGTCCAATAACCGGGAAGGTATCACGCAGTATTTGGACACGGACAGTCACCCCATCATCCCCACTTGCACGCGAGTTACGCATGCCTCTCAGTGCAAGTGATAGTTCGGGCAACGTTACGCTTTCCTTCACTTATAGGCATATACTTCACTGAAGAACAATGAGAACTTTGACTGGTCTTCAAGAGCCTCGCCAGCGCTCGCTCGACCACCACATTTCTGGACCTTCTTTCTGAGAACCCTTCTAAAAGGTTCTCGAGCTAAGATTCCACAACCTTATCAATGGAGAGCTTCTCGAGGTTTGGAAGTAATCGCCAGAGAACCACGCATAATTTAAGAGAACCCCTTCCGATATGATTTCAGTGAAAGTTGGAGACACTATTTTTGCATGCGGGGTCTCCAAATGGGAATTAATGAAAAATCTTCCATCGCTTAATACGCAACCGATTGCACCTTAACCTGCAGGATTGTGAATAGAGTCTTGTCTGGGTCTGCCTCTGCTAGGCTGAAGCAATCGTGATTGAGAGGTATGGGCTCCGCCAAGGGGGGGGGGGGAACGTGTCCCCCATTCTTGAGCCAGGAGGAGAATATCACCCAATTTTCCCTTACAAACATTTATAAATAATACCCCCGCTCAACAGTTTTTTGTTGATGCTTTGACCCCCGCGCAGTCAACAGCTTTTTGCTAACGGTGACCACTTGGCTTCCCTCGATCCCCTCCCTCAATCTCAAGAGCGTAGCGGAGGCCCTGTTATAAGAAGGCTGCACCACGGTGTTTTCATGCACGGTGGATAGACTGCACCGCAGTACGTACGTCGTGTTAGACTGCATGACCGCAGTACGTCTGTGTTAAGTAAGACTGCACCGCAGTAAAGTCTGTGTTTGATATAATGCACCGCAGTAACGGTCTGCGTTGGATAGACTGCACCCGCAGTAAACGTCTGTGTTAGATATACTGCACCGCAGTAACGTCTGTGTTTAGAATAGACCTGCCCGCAGTAAAGTCTGTGTTTGATATACTGGCACCGCAGTACGTCTGTGTTAGATAGACTGCACCCGCAGTACATTCTGTGTTTTTGATAGAACTGCAACCCGGCAGTACGTCTGTGTTAGATAGACGCACACCGCAGTACGTCTGTGTTAGATAGACTGCCCGCAGTACCGTCTGTGTTAGATAGACTGCACCGCATACTGTCTGTGTTTGATATAATGCACCGCCAAAGTACGTCTGTGTTAGATAAGATGCACCGGCAGTAGCGTCTTGGTTTGGGATAGACTGCACGCAGTACGTCTGTGTTAGATAAGAGCTGCACCGTAGTAGGTCTGTGTTAGTAGACTGTACCGCAGTACATCTGTGTTAGATAGACTGCAACCGCCATAAACTCTGGTGTTGGATAGACGCACCGCAGTACGTCTTGTGTTAGATAGACTTGCAACCGGCAGTTCGTCTGGTGTTGATAGACCTGCAACCGCAGTACGTCTGTGTTAGATAGACCTGCAACCGTAGTATGCGTCTGTGTTTGATACGACTTGCACCGCAGTACGTCAATGTGTTAGATAGACTGCAGACCGCAGTACATCTGTGTTAGATAGACTGGCATCGCAGTAACGTCTGTGTTAGATAGACCTGCCCAACAGCAAGTAGCGTCCTGTGTGGATAGACTGCACCGCAGTACGTCTGTGTTTGATAGACTTGCACCGCAGTACGCGTCTGTGTTAGATAGAACTGCAACCGGCAGTACAATCTGTGTTAGATAGACTGTCACTCGAGTACGTCTGTGTTAGATAGACTGCACCGCAGTACGTCTGTGTTTGGATAGACTGGAACCGCGCAGTACGTCTGTGTTGGATAGACTGCACCGCAGTACGTCTGCTGTTAGACTAGACCTGCACCGCATACGTCTGTGTTAGATGACTGCACCGGCAGTACGTTCTGTGTTTAGATAGACCTGCAAAACCGCAGTACGTCTGTGTTGATAGACTGGCACCGCAGTACGTCCTGTGTTTGAATAGAACTGGCACCGCAGTACGTCTGTGTTGGATAGACTGCATGCACCGCAGTACGTCTGTGTTGGACTGACCGCAAGTACGTCTTGTGTTAGAATAGACTGCACGCAGTGACGTCTGTGTTATGATAGACTGCACGCGCGTACATCTGTGTTAAGAAGACTGTAACCGCAGTACGTCCTGTGTTAGATAGACTGACGCAGTTTACGTCTGTGTTAGATAGAGCTGTCCGCAGTACGTCTGTGTTAGATAAGACTGCACCGCAGGTACGTCTGTGTTGGACTGCACCGCAGTACGTTGTGTTAGATAGACTGCACCGCAGTAAGCGTCTGTGTTTGATAGCTGCAGCCCCGCAGTACATCTGTGTTAGATAGACTGCACCGCAGTAAAGTCTGTGTTAGATAGAACTGCACCCGCAGTACGTCTGTGTTTAGACTGCACGCAAGTACGCTCTGTGTTTTTGATAGACTGCCAATACCGCAGTAAACGTGTCTGTGTTTGATAGACTGCACCGAGTAACATCTTGTGTTAGATAGAGCTGGCACCGCAGTACGTCTGTGTTAGATATGACTGCACGCGTAAAGTACGTCTGTGTTAGAATAGACTGGCACCGCAGTACCGTCTGTGGTTAGATAGACTGCACCGCAGTAACGTCTGGTGTTAGATAGACTGCACCGCAAAGTACGTCTGTGTTTAGATAGACTGTTGATTTGCACCGCAAGTACGTCTGTTGTTTAAAGACTGCAGCCGCAGTACGTCTGTGTTTAGAATAGACTGTACCGTCGTACATCTGTGTTAGATAGACTGCACGCGGCAAGTACGTCCTGTGTTTGGATAGACGCATACCCGCAGACGTAAATGTGTTAGATAGAGCTGCACCAAGAAGTACGTGTCTGTGTTGGATAGAACTGCACCCGCAGTACGGTCTGTGTTAGATAGACTGCACGCAGTAGCGTCTGTGTTAGATAGACTGCCAAACCGCAGTACATCTGTGTTAGATAGACTGCACCGCAGTACGTCTGTGTTAAAAGAATAAGACTGCACCGCAGTACGTCTGTGTTAGATAGACTGCCACCGCAGTACCATCTGTGTTTAGATAGACTGCATCGCAGTACGTCTGTGTTTGATAGACTGCACCGCAGTACGTCTGTGTTGGATAGACTGCACCGCAGTACATCTGTGTTAGATAGACTGCACCGCAGTACGTATGTGTTAGATAGACTGCACCGCAGTATGTCTGTGTTAGATATACTGCACCGCAGTACGTCTGTGTTTGATAGACTGCACCGCAGTACGTCTGTGTTAGATAGACTGCACCGCAGTACGTCTGCAATGGTTTGAGTGCGCCGTGATGCATCTGTACACTGTAATAACTGATAAGCTGGGCGCTGCCCGACGCAATTTGTACATGCTGGGTGACATGACTTTGCAGTAATCTCGTTTTTTTTCTTCTGTGATTGGCAAATTTTGACCAAAGAATCTGTGATTGGAATACTGACTCAGTTCCTCAATAGCTGTTGGACCGGCTGAGTATAGCGACTGGTGTGTTAAAGGGAACATGTCAAAGGCTTGGTATGTTAAATGGACTGAGACCTTGTTTACATTGCTTGTAAATATACAAAAACAGTGCATTTGTCGTTAACCCTATTCCCTGCGGGGGGCAGATTCTGTCCCCGGTAGTTTTTCGCCCGCCGCTTCTTAACCGTTACGTCTATCGTCTTGAAACTTTTTGACTTTTCCTATATATGAATGACGCATGTTTGTTTAAAAAAAAATCGGCCCAGCAGAGGCGGCTCCAGGGTCATGTTTTTGGAGGTCGTAACGAATGCGGTTGTGCGGCGCATACTTCCTTCGTAGTTTATGGTGGAATAAAAACGTCAGAAACTAAGTCACTGATTTATACATCACATATAATTGGATTATACATATTTTGGGGCAGAGGCGCACTCAGGTACATAAAATGGGAGGCGACATCCTCCGTTAATTTAGGCCCAACTTCAAATAAGCATGATGATAAAAGGCGTTTAACACATGGTGCCCCCCACGTTGTTTACCTGAATCTGCCTATGCACAATGTATTACATATACAAATTTACAGCAACAAAGCCCACATGTGACGTTCCCTCGCCCCAAACACTCAGGAAAAGCACATGTTTTTTTTTCTTCAAAAAATCCCCCCTCCATTTTTTCCCCTGAGTACGCCTATGATTTTTCATTTTTGTACTTTTCCTTGTCACACATTAAAGACCATGACATTTGAAGCCCAAAAACGTTTCTTGCGTGAAAACCGGTCGAATCACATGGCCACAATGACCTTTCAAAGAACACCCAAAAAAAATCGTATTTTTTGCCCCCTGGCCCCCATTTTTGGACAAAAAAGGATAAAAAAGGATTTCGTCATGGCGAATCGAATGGTGCTTGTCCCATCAAAATCGGCCGAGCGGTTCTCGAGATCTCTGGGGGGGGCAGAATCTGCCCTCCTCCCCCCCCCCCACGCAGGTTAACAGTAATTCTGGCCGCCCGCAGGGAATAGGGTTAAATGCCTACGGTGTTTTTGTGAGCATAGCTAGCACGAGAGTGATTACTCCCACGAATCAAATAATACTAGAAGCCACATCTCGAATGGTACACATTATTAATTTCCGAAAAATAATTCGCGTGAATCGAATGCCTGTTGATTACTGTACAGTGTAGTGCAAATGTTCTGGTTTCTGGCTTAGTCCCAAAATCCGAACATAGTAGTGCGAAACTCTTCCGTAGGTGGCGCGCAAGTGCCCCGGCAGGGTAAGATTCGACGAAGTGTTGCGAGCTTGCCTGCGAGTCCCGGCCGGCAGTCTCGCTCCGCAGCTTCCGGGCGAGATGGTGGCGCTTCCAAGGCCAGCGCTCAGCCCTCCTGGCGGAGTCAACCCCCACCCAACAGAGGACCCCATAGTAGTGTGTACGGACTCGCAGTCGGCACTGGAGGTGTTGCGGGAGCGGACCGTCCGTCTCAGTTGCGACGCGGGCCGCGCTGGCTGCCAGATATGGGAGGCCCTGCCCGACCCGCTGACCTGCCAGGAGGCTAGACTGGTCCACCTCCAAGTGGGTACCCTCTTCACTGTGAGATACCCGGCAACGACCGAGCGGATGGCCTGGCCAAGGAGGCCACGGCACTCCCCCAGGAGGACGTACCGGTCGACGTCAGGACGGTCTACCGTGCGGCGGCCAGGGCGACTCGCGCCCACTGGGTACGAGAATGGCCGCGCAGGTGGTACAGGAGGGTGATGGGCGATACACTACCACCGCCCGTGATGGGGATGGACCGCCATGTAGCTGTGGATGTTCACCAGCTGCGGGCGGGACACTGGTCAGGATCCCGTCAGTACCTGCATCGCATCGGCCGAGGCCCGACGGGACGCTGTGCCGGTTGCGAGGACGTCGACTGTGAGGGGGCCCTGTGCCCAGCCTGCAGGGAAGCGGCTGACAACGCAGCAACACGTCCTACTGGACTGCCCGGCCCTGATGGGCGCGAGGCTGAGGTCCACAAGGACGATCCCGACCCTACCTGGAGGAGATGCGGAGCAGCAAGGTGGTGGCGTCCCTGGGTGCCGCTGCCAGATCCCTTTAGAGCCGACAGGCTACGACCGATCACCAGTCTGGAGGGAGCTAACAACAACAACAACAGCTTGCTGCAGTGCTGGAATTGAGGAACCACTTGCCTTACCTGACCTGACTTGACCTGACACGCACCTGACACGCGGAAGGGGAGCGCGCCGCCTGGCCTCTACCTCGAAGCTGGGGTGGAGAGGGGAAAGAGTGAGGGATAAAGTGATTGGCTACCGCGCTGACTACAGCCGCCGTGCTGCCAGTCTGTCTTGGCAGTGATTGCGTAATGCGCACTGGGATTCGAGGCGTGAATCGAACTGGCTGGATTGTTCGACACGTGGAGTGGCTGAAAGGAGAGGTGTGATTAACCCTCGCCAGTGCAGCGTTCGATAACTACGTGACCGAGCAGGGTGGTAGTGGTGGGTAGGGGAGTGGGGGAACGCAACCCCCACCCTCTGGCGTTTTGCCCCTAATTGAGCTTGACCCCTCACGGCTCTGGGCAGGGTGCCAGTAGTGTTGAGCGCTGTCGGTAGGAGGTGCTATATTTCTGTAGAAATAGCAATTTACCGTCAGTAATGATTTGCTAATTATTTTTCACCTGTACCTACTGATTCAACTTTAACCTCTAGCATTGTTCCTTATCAGTTGTGAGGGACTGCCCACAAGACGGGAGTAACTTGAGTTAATACCGCAATCGGGCACAATTCTGCCGGGCAATAGCACCTCTTATACCCTTATCCGCATGACATTACATTACCGCTTTCCTGGCCCGGCTGGGTTAAGCAGTCGCTCCCAAACGCTGCCAGTGTTATAGGGACAGAGGTTGCCCGCAGAGTAGGCGAGATGGGGTTTCTCTCATCTTTAGTGCGTGCTCGGTTTGGTGTTTTGCGAGAGCAGGGGTTATGATTAAAGCAAAAGTGTTGACCTGAACAATAATAATAATACCAATCATAACACCGCGAAGCGGCGACAATTTGTAGACTTTGTGAGCATTTTTTAACCATAAATATCCCTAGCTACCGTCGTAAGCCCAACGTAAGCTCAAGCGATTTGTGACGATGGGAAAGACGAGATTCGAATGTTTTATTCTGGATACCAGGTAACCTCATTCTTTATATAACCCGGCATTGGCTGGGATCTCCAACCACCTTCCATTGGCTGGAGGGGCGTTCCCCCTGTCTAACTTCCGAACTAATGGTCCGATTTTGACGCGACATTTGGTGATCGGAAGGTCTCAACGAGCTAAGTCTAACGAAGGCTTAATGTGTGTTTTTCAAGGTCATATGTCAGGTCAAGGTCAGGTCAGAGATCAAAATTGAGGTATTTGATAGATCATATATTTCTATTCAAGTCTTGCAAGTCTTGGAACCATAGGCGTCGGAAGTGGTGTTGCAGGGATGGCAGGGACATCAGAACAGAACAGGGCTCAGCTGATACAAACAGGGAAAACAATGATTGGTCTTGAAAAATGCAGTTGCCATTGGTGACCTCAAATTTTAGTTCAAGTAAAAAGTTAGCCTCCAGACGTCATNCCTCTTTCGAAAATTGCTAAACGCCAACAAAACGAAAATTCAGAACCTTCTGTCGAAACTCCCAGAGAAACTGTTCAAACGACCACGTAATCTGTCTGAATATCCAAATTCGAAAGACGTTGAAACAAGGTCCCCACTCGATAAATTTAGCAAACGGGAATTGTCAGGTTCGGACTCGGATATCTCGGAGGATACGGAAGGATCTGCCGCCGACGAATGTTGTGCGAGTGTAAATGTAACAAACCCCAAGGTGAAGGAGACCTTATTATTGAAGTTGATGGAGAACCATGGGAATATGATGGAACGAATGATGACGAAGATTTTGAGGTTATAGAGATGATGTTGAAGATATAGAGACGAGATGATTTAGTGTTGAGTGACGTCACTGGTTTTTAGGGAGAAGAGCTGAGCATATATCAATGTGGCCGGCCACCACATCTGAGTATTGCTACTATTGGAGAATCGGAGGAGAAACGGTATTATATGTGTTATTACTCTGTGGAGTAATGGTTAATGTGAAACGGTCGGGTGGAAATCGTACTGGTGAATGTTATAACCTCATATGATTAACTGTGCTGACGTATGTTTGTTTGTGTGGATTAACAAAGGGAATTGGAAGCGAGAATGTTTATCCTGCCCTATCTTCTATCTACTCGTATTCGTGAGGACAACAACGTATTATTTCTGTCATGAGGTCAGCTCGTTCCAACATTCACCCATTAGAACATACATCTCCCACCCGAACACCAGTTGTATTCATTAACAAATTGAAGTATAATATTGAGAGGTTCAAAATTAAGTTTCTGTTTGTTCAAAGCACATATTAAATCATTTGAATCGCAGACCAATTGGCATTATAAAGTAGTAGTTCCGAGTGTGACGTCGGCACGTCGGCACGACTCGGACCGCGGGCGGCCGGGTACATCGGGCCATGTCCAGGGCACGGCTGCTTTGACGCCGGAAGGCTGACGTGACACGATGTCACTGACGCCCCGCCCAAGTCAAAAACACGTCAGCAGCTGTGTCGCCCCGTCGCCCGGTCTGAAGTCCATCATCGCCGCCGTTCAGCATCACCACCGACCACCCGAGCGCCACCTATATAACCGGCTATCCGCACAGCCTCTAAATATTCTACAATCGCGCCATAACTCTCCCTACGAATGGTTAACCAATAGTCATTCGTCATTTCGGCGTGTGATTATACTCACCGTCGTTACAACCAGAAGAGAAGAGTGAGTCTGCGTGGACAGTTATGTGTGCCGATAACATGGACGAGAAAGAGATGTGGTTATGAAAAGGACTGAGACTGGTGGTGAACAGAGACTGTTTAAACGTAGAGACTGTATGAGTGATAACGTCGGAGTTGGACGGAGACTGAACTGAAAAAAAGTGATGAACTGGACATGAACATATGTCGGAAAAATGTGTAAGTGTCCGGTCGTACAACTTCGAAATCTCACATCGAGACCTTTATAGACATTTAACTTTGGGGAAATGGCAGCAGAGTATGGTGTTGACTGTGTGTTCTTCGAAAGTGTATGTGTTTTTTTGAAGTGTATGTTTGTTTTTGGAAAGTATATGTGTGTTCTTTTTAAATGGGGTTTGGCCAAAATTGTTATTTTTTAGTAAGTACTTGTATGTCTTAGTAGGGTTCATGTGACCGACAGTCGATTCGGCATAAAATTTCTTAAAAATTGCATGAAAATTCCCTGCATAAGGAACCCGCGTTGTGTTGTAAACAAAGTTAGTAGTTATGACATAGCCGTGGGTCTTATTTCTTATTTTGGTATTAAAACTGCCAAGCGTTCGGTCACGTGAACTCAAAGTGGTGATTGGTTGAGAGAATGTGATGTCATGTCACGTGGGCGGCCGGCGGCGGTGCGTCGCAGCGGCACGGAGACTCACTGGGCTGCGAGCGCTAGAGGCAAGCGGGGTCATGTGACTCACGAACGGTGCAGGGTGTGGGCTGTATGGAGAGCATGGAGGAGCTTTTGAGAAGAATGTGGTGTAAAAGTAAAGAAAGAGAGTTGAAGAGTAACTGAGTGACAGGCAATATAGCGTGCAAGGAACTTAAAAAAGACTCTAACTGGGGAGCTGGAAATGGACTGAGACCGAAAGATCGAACTGATCGAATCGACGAAAACGAACACTACTGCATTACACTTAGCGTGTGCTGAACTGGGCTTTATAACCGAAGTTCGGGCGTAATAAGCGGAGTTTCTGCCTATACTTTTGTACAGGAAATTCCGTACCGGGCCAATTTGGGCTTAATAAGCGGCTGGGCGTATTAACCATGGGCTTAATAAGCAGCGTCTTCTGTATTATACAATGGATAGTGTAATATATTCCTGCCCGGGACTGGAACAATTTAATGATCTCACCGAGTTATTTTAATTCAAAATACCAAAGACAAGTAGGTCCGAGGTATTTTCGATTTACGAAAAAAAGTGAGAGAATTAAATTGCCAGCCTAAAAGATATTTCACATACATGCTAAGGGGTCGTCAACTGTATTGTGGGCAAAGGGCCATAGGGAAGCCTGATTTGCTCGCATTGGCCCTTGAGTGACGTCACTGGGTGTCACTGGGTGTTTGGGACCCAAGAGCGCTGGGACCGTCTTAAAACGAAAACAAAACGGCGGCTATTTGCAAGATTGTGACAATGTTGGTAGGACTTGGCTAGGATTGATTGAGGGATTGGTTGATTTTTTTTTATTCTGTTAATGCTATTTTTTAAAGTTTTTCAATAAATTTTTCAAGGGCGAGGATCACCCCTCGCCCGGGTAGTGCAAATTCATTGCGTGTCCGGGTAGGGGGTACGACCCCCTGGCGTTTTTCCCCTTATTGAGTGCATAGCTTCGATTAAAAAACAAGCGTGCAGCTTATTACGAGAGAAAGCCATTGACATATGATTTTAAGGTCCGTGGTCAATAGTTGACCTCTGAGGTCATCTTAAAAATTAAAATGTCACAAATCGTAAACGTGTGAAATTTGAATACTGATAGAGCTAAAATGGCAACGGAACATCTTGGTATGCTTATTTCATGCCAAATTTGACATCAGCGTCACGAAATGACCTATAAACTACCAAATTACAAAAAGGTCATGTCAAGTCATCTGAGGTCAGTGACGTCGGTTGACCTTTGGAAGCGCATGACCACAATTAAACACAGAGTGATTTCAAACGGCTCCAATATTTGAAATCGCGGCAAAAGCTGTCCTAAAAACGGCCAGAAGCCAAAAAGTCATCGTAGGTCATCGGAGGTCAGTGACCTTGGTTGACCTCAGAAGAGGTCAGTCGAGGTCACAATCTCAGCAGTAGACACACCTGTCACCTGGAAACACCTTTGCATTTGCTCCTAAACGTCAAATACTCGGAACTGCACATGTAACAAGGATCGATACTACGGTACGCCAGTTTCGCCTGACATGACCTTGAGAAACAGGTCATAGGTCACGGTTCATTATAGTTGGAGGTTCAAAATTGTCAGAGTATGTGTCAAATTGTTCAAAAGTAAGGTAAGGGAGAACGGGATACGTTCTGTCACGGGGCACATTCTGTCAGCGGGGTTTCCTCGTGAACTATCCACCGCAGGTATACTGTTGTTTCGTAACATACGTTCCTTTGTGCTTACAACGGCCCGGTACTATCAAAACCAAGCCGACTATCATCAACATTTAGTAAAGAGTAACGACGTCATCGGATCAGGGTCCCCGTTCAAATAGACTTGGGGACTGGGAATGTTACAGATGTTAAAACCAAACTCAAATTTCTTTGTGATTTGACCTCGGTGGTTGTTTTAACTTATACTATACATAATTTCAACGCCTAGCACGAAAAATGGCTATCTCAACTCAAATAAAATGTTAAGAGGAGGTGGCAGTGTCCCTTTAAAGGCTGTTCGCAGTAGAAATGGTGACGACACCGCTCAAGTGTTGCAAGGCAAATCGAGGGGGCGGACTGAACGATCATACCAATATGGCACTGATAAACAGAGAGGGTGCTGGATAGAAGCCATCAACTTCTCGTAATTGTTTATAATTGATATTGAGCGGCGAGCATAAGCTATTTTGCTTTGTAATTTATTAACCCATTTATGCTGTTTTTAAAAATTGATAATGTCCGGTCAATAAATTACTATTTGGGGTCTCTTGATGCTACATTATGGATATTGGATAGATCAGTCGTCCCATGGCGTGTTTTAAGTGGGCACTATAGTCCTCAATGGGCAGATGCGATATCATTATGTACTAAAGAATGGGCGTATTAGGCATTTGAAGCAGTGTTTTTCATGGATCGGGTGCACCAAGTGGTGCCCACTCAATTCTTCCGATTGTCTGGGCTGGGTATACATTTTTTTCGACTTTTCATGGGTACTGGGCGGGCATGGGTATGATAATTTTTTAGTCATGTCGCTAGCCGTTATTTTTTTACTTGACAACCAAATATCATTTTAAACAATTATATGAGAACAATAAATAATGGTAAGTACTTAGCAGTTGTTAAATATATAAAAATCCCAAATCATGTCCGATCCAAAGTCTGATCCAGAATGACAATGTTGACCGTTCAGTGTTCGATGAGTCAAAAGCCACAGCAATACACATGTGCGTGATATTATTTCTTGTTAATAGCATTCAAGTAAATATGTTAGGATATTGGTTGCAAATTTTGTGAAAAATAATTATCTGCTTAATATGGATGGGCTGGACCGGGCAAGGGCCTCGATATTATGAATTTGAATGGGTCTGGTCTGGGTCTGGGCTTGGTGTTCATGGGCTTCGGCTAGGCTAGGCTTGGGGTTTAGGCACCCATGACAAACTATGATTTGAAGCCCGAATTATCCAAAGATTGTCAGCGCCAACAAAAGACACCTTGGGTGTGTGTAATGTCAAACCTAATTTATCAGCCTTGTAATTGTGTTTGTGTCCAGGGAATCATATTCTTTTTGACTGATGTAGGTCAACTTATAAATTTGACCTTAGGTCAAGGTCAACTGTTGAACCAAGCGGGTCATGTTGTATATTGGGAGATATATCTCGACGAGACAAACACATTGGTGCCGGTTGCACTTCTCTTTCTTCACTCTGTCAAGAGTTATTGATAACAAAGTATTTGTGACCTAACGACTTGAAACGACTCTTCTGACCATGTAAGGGTCACTGAGCAAAAATTACACCTGGATCATCAATAAAGGCTACATAATTATACGTGATATAGCGGTAATTATACTAATACCATGCGTATCCGAGGAAACTGAAGCATTTGAATATTTTCTCGTTATCTAATAAAAGGGAGGTCACGAAATTGACCCGACCTTACGTCACCGACATATCAAATCTGAGATATGCAAATTGTAGTCATTAATGACGTTATAAAATCCTTCACGTTTAACCCTCGCCTTACGGAAGGATTTTTCATCCTTCGCCCTACGGGTGTGGCCTCACAGACCTCCCTGCTAACTGTTAAACCAAGCAACATAGAGCAACGTGGTAAGGACCAGCATGTTGCTTGTCATGTTCCAAATCTAACAGTGTACAATTTTTAGATTTCAGGTCAATTGTGTGATCTTCCAGGTTAAGTGAATGATCTCGACTAGACCTCGTCCAGAATAGAGATTTTGCTCTGTCAGAAAACCTCAAAATTATAAATATATAAATGTAAATACACAAGCATGTTCCTATGCTAGTTTTGTTTCAGAGATACATAAAAGTTACTTTTTGGCTCGTATCTGGTCAAGAATTTCTCAAAAATCTGATTTGAAAAAAAGTAAAACGTTTCTTACATTCAAGGACCCATCACTCAGTCAAAAATAGAGACATTTCTTTGAAATTTGACTTAGGTGTTATCTATTATAGGTTCTCTCACATTTTTAGAGTTTTTCAAATCTCTTTGACAATTTTGAGTTTGTAGTGATTTTCTTCATAATTTTGTTACTTTTTTGCGGTCAAAAACACAGAATTTTGGAAATCTCAGATCACCATTTTTTAAACAAGAACAATTTGTCCTGTTTTCTGTTGGCAACTCTTCTTCAAAACTCTATTTTCTACTATTTTTACTTCTATCATTTTTTCACCAATGCATGATGTCACTAAAACGTCATTATCTCTCACACTGCTTTACTAATTTCACTGAAATTTTAACAGCATACGTATAATTGTTGTCAACTTAACTGCTGTAAATTTAAGCATGATGAGCCTCATTAGACAAAAGTGATTCACGAAAAACGTCAGGGGGCCAGTCATGCCCCCTCGTAGGGCGAGGGTTTAAACCGATCGGCCAAACACTGTGGCTGTGGTACGACCGCGAGCTTTTTTATGTGAATCGAGAGTCGGATAGGCAGGACGTGTTTTGAGGCTTCCATAAAAGTATTGATTTTTTGCGCTCGGAGAAGGTATTGGACATTAATTTGCATACCAGAAGAAAGAGAAAATCAGGAAGATAATGTTTTGGTATTTTGTATATTTGACACTTACTCTGGAGAGATGTAAGATGTATTTCTATTTTCATAATTTTTATATTTGTAGCATTCTGAAGTGAAGTTTCACCCAAGCGATTCATTATTTTCTCGCTCGAATTTTCATTTATTTTCCTACCCGCCCCTTCCCGAAAAAAAAAATTTTTTGCCCGATGTCGCGTGGTACATAACCACACATAGGTGATTTTTCGGGCTTAATCCTGACACAATTAAACATCGTTTAATTTATGCTAAACATTTTTATACTGATATTTATCCTGACATTTCGAAGTCAGGATAAATTCCATTTATGCTGACATGGGGAAAAACTTTTATCTGTAAAAACTGCGGTAGGTATTTTTATTTGCATCAGGTGGCCATGTCCATTGGCACCAGATGACGGCTCGGCGGTTGACGGTTCGCAGAGCTACGCCCACACTTCTAGGTGCTTAAGGTTCCGGATCCANTACTTTTGTAGTGGCCTGTACCGTACTTCAGGCAATCGCTGAAACTTGAATACTTTCAAGGCCATACATACTTTGTTTGGCTGCCGCAAGGCCCTATAAGAGGCTGCCGCTGTAGCAGGAGCTATCAGGGGCGCAACCAAAGGGGAGGGCATTTGGGGCAAATGACCCCCCCCCCCCCGTTGCGGCTCAGATGGGCCCACTCAGGTCTGAAAGAGGCCCATCGTGGACTTCGTGGGTTCCTCTTTCGGTCTGAGGGGACCTCTGCCGCGTCTGGAAGGGGGCCCTTGGTCGGCCTTGAGGGGTCTCGGTCGGCATGAGGGGCCCCTCTGCCGGGTTGAAGGGGGCCCTCAGTCGGCCTGATGGGGTTTTATATAGGTCTCTGTTGGCTTAAGGGGCCCTCTGTCGTCTGAGGGGACCCTTTGTAGATCTGATGGGCCCCAAATAGCCCCAAGGGGGCCCTTTGTCGGTTTGAAGGGCCATTTTGTCAATCAAAATTGGGGTATTATTAAGCCTCTGTTAGTTAGAGGGGCCGTCTGTCGTCCTGAGGGGGCCCTCTGTCGGTTTGAGGGGGCCCTATGTCAATCTGATAGGGTCTTTAATAGGCCTCTGTTGGTTTGAGGGGCCCTCTGTCGGCATGAGGGGCCCTCTGCAGGTCTGAGGCCCCTATCTGTGAATGAGGGGCTTTGGTGGCCTGAGGTTTCCTCGGCCAGCTTGAAGGCCCCTTTCTACCCGACGGGGCCCTCTGTCAGCCTGCCCTCTGTCGGCCTGGGTGGCCCTCTGGTGGCCTAAAGGGTTCCTCGGCCAGCTTAAGGGGCCTTTTTGATCGACCCGACGGGGCCCTCTATTGGCCTGAGGGGGACCTCAGTCGGCCTGAGGGGGTCTATGTAGGCCTTGGGGGCCCTAGGTCGGCATGTGGGGTTCTCTAGTAGCCTGAGGGGCCCTCTGGCCACCTGATTGAGCCCTCGATCAGCTTAAGGTGGCCCTTGGTCAGCCTGAGGGGCCGTCATGGTCGACATGAGGGCGCCTTAAGGGGCCCTCTGACGGCCTGAGGGGGAAGGTCGGCCTGAGGGGCTCCTCTGTCGGCCTGAGCAGCCTTCAGTCGGCAGCAGGAGGGGACCCTCTCCCGACCTCAGCCCTCAGGGGGCCTCTAGTGGCTTGTTGGGCTCTCGGCGAAGTTGAGGTGGCTTTGTCAGGCCTGGCCTGAGGAGACCCTCTGTTTGTCCGAGGGTCTTTAAGAGCCCCAGTCGGCCTGAAGGGGCCCCCATCGACTTGAGGGGTCCTCTGTCGGTCTGAGGGAGCCCTTGACCAAATTAAGTAGAATAAGAAGTTAAAACCGTGTTGGCGAAGCTAAGATATGTAGGAAGCCCTGCGTTCATGGGGGCATGATGTATGTGCCATTGTGCCAGGGGGGGGCATACCTATCAGGGTGGGTCGTGATAATCATTTTTCATCATGGCAATCGCTACCGGAGGGCTTCTGATGTTTTTCTATGCGCTGATCATGAATCTGACATCAAAATAACATTTTTTCGAAAAATTAGAGGGCGCACCATCGTTTTGAAAATTTGCATTTTCCATGAAAAAACTGGCATTTTCTCCTCTGACATCACAATTACTAGAGCTTTCGGTAAAAATGGGCACCACATTGATGGAATAGATGATTGAGAATAATTTGACTTCCTTTGAGTCAGTAAATCTTCAATGCTGAGGTCACAATCACTTATGAAAGGAGGCCATGTTTAAGCTTCTTAATCGACCGATAGGTGGCGCTAGTAGTGCGCCACCTGGCTGCATGTATTTCGACGGTGTTGAATGTCTCTTAAACTAAAGTAGGTTGAAACATGCGTTTTTTGCATACAATAGACGATTATAACTGCATCTCTGATGGATAATTTCTTTCTATCATATAGCCCCAAGCTCAGAACTGCAGACGAGCTAGATAACGACCTGGGGCCGATCTTTTTTATAAGGGAGGGGGCGGCTAACCCAGGGGGCGTAATTTTTGCCATCACGGGGGCGCTATGGGCCCCAAACCTCTAGCTGGCCCCCATTCAAAATTGTCTGGAGACGCCACTGCTTTTAACCCATTGCCAAGCACATTTATTCGATCACTGTCAGGCACCACGAATACCCTGCCGATGCTTTCTACGTAGACCTGGTCAAGCGGTGTCTGATATAAGTGGTACCTAGACAAGAACGTAGAGGCGCCTTTCATTTAAGTTGCATCGTAGGTAAGTCTTTGCGGTGCATGTTAAAGTCCCCCCCCCCCAGATATCGCATTTAACAATTGACTTCTTTGACCACAATTGACCCACCTGACTTCTTCTCGCACCAATAGGAGATGGCATGAAGAGAAGTTCGAGTTGATGTGTGGCTGGCGCCGCGACTCGTGCTAACTCTAACTCGTCCTATTTACCCTTGACTGGTATGACCTGCGTCGGTAGCAGTGGGCTCAGGGCTGAGTCAGATGAAATCAATTCACGGGGAGGACCATGTCGAAGGTTTTGGTAACTCCAACTGTGACTCCAATTGTGTGATCCACGAAAAGACTTAAATGCTTTCGATAGAGTATGTCCAGAGCTATCTAATGCCGTTTTTTGCCTGTCGCTACGTTGCGTAGTTTTCGAGATCTCACGGGGGGGGTAAATTAACCTACTCCTGCAGTTCGTGTTCGGCGTGATTGAACCCCCTGCAGTGCGCGGGTTAAACGTTCAACTCTAAATGCTGTCGGCCAATAGCAAATGCCCGATCGGGCAGTAGGGATCAGTGGGCCCGCGCAGTAATGCACTACAAGCGAGTCCTGTCTGATGAAATTAATTCAATCCTTTTTTGAATATGTACAATAAGAAATACAAACTTACTGTTACGTTTTTGATCAATTCGATGCATTCATTATTTGCATCTCTTAAGTTGGTGGACCACTCAGAGCCAGCTTTGGAGTTCTAGCCGCTTTCTGGTCGGGTATTTTGCTCTGGCTTCAGTGAGTTATCTCGCTTCAACCTCAGCCATTCGGGTCCAGCTAACGCATTTTTTTTCATCGGCGGTCAGATTTCGCCATTTTCCCGGAGATAGCATGCCGGGTAGGGGCGAGGAGGGGCCTGGGTTTTGATCCCCATGGGACACCCCTCCATTCGGAGGCAGGGATTTTGATCCGGGAGCCTATCCCGAACCTGCACCCCGGGAATCGAACCCGGGGCCGCCGCGTGACAGTCGAGGACATACACGGAGCTACCGGCTCCCCAGCTAACGCACCGGTTTTGATGCCGCTGCATTCCCCAGTGGAGGTGCAAACTTTGTGCACAAATGAGTTATAATATTCTGGACTCTAGAATAGCTATATTATGGACTACAGAATATAAGCTGGTATCTTTAGCAGGGTACGTACTTGTTACTTGGCTTTATGTATTATATTTCATAATCTAGGCTTATTCTGGAATCAAGAAGATAACTCATTTGTGCACAAAGTTTGCACCTCCACTGAGGAATGCAGCGGCATGACCCGGGCATTTTATGTACCCGAAAGACTGAGGTCGACGCGGGGTAACTCACGGAAGAGAGCAAAGTACCGGACTAGAAAGCGGTCAGAATTCCAACACTGGCCGCCTCTGAGTGGTCCACCAACGAGATGAAAATAATAAATGCATCACTTATATTAAAAGGTAACGGCAATTCAGTTGCCGGAAGGCCTCTTGGATGTAGGGCATGTTTTATTTTATTTCTTGAATACTATGGAAGAGGATTATATCAGCAAAGCCAACTCGCATGTCTCTGAATATGAGCCTGTCTCCAGAAACCCCACACCAAAACTTGAGGCCAAAACAAAACGTCTCATCAAAGACACCATGGAGGATAAAGTGGACAAAAAACATCGTACAGGCAATTCTTACCACAGTGCTCTCGCACGCCGATTTTTATGGCCTCCCCAAAAAACCACAATAGCGACGGTACCTCTGAGACCAATCGTGTCCGCGTGCGGAGACCCTGTAGATAAACTCACATGGTGCTTGAGCGTTGATAAATCAAACTATTGCCGTTTGTTCCGGCGCACCTCACGAGCACAGATGACTACATTAAAAGACTCCACCAGGAGTTCCTGAAAGACTACGGATTGTGTTCAGTGTAGACGGACGAATATATTGGCAACATTCCTGTGAATGAGCAATTGAAAGCGGCTGTTCGCCCTTCTCGACATGCATAAGGAGAGTATTTGCATGTACGACTGACGCTGGATGACATCCGTGTCCTCCTCGCTCACTGCCGAACAACAATTACCTGAGATTTTGGTTGAATAAGTATTACCGAAAACAAAAGGGCATCGCCATGGGCAGCCGTGTCGCCCCTCCATTGCGGTTGGTATTTATGGAAGGTGGAAGACTAATCCTGAGCTCACCTCGTCAACAGCTTCCCTGTACCTCAGATACATGATGACGTGTTTGGAGTGTGGACCTCATGCGTGCAGAGGAGCTGAGCGCATACCTACAATTCCATTAACACAGTACACCCATCCAATCATATTTACAGCTGAACGCTCGGACATTGGATGAAAGGCCGCTACCATTTCTCGATACGCTTATTCACAGCTTCACCAAAATGGCAGTATCAGACCAGCTATATTATTAAGCCCATGCCACGCTCCCATCATTTGCATACCAACTCAGCTCACCCCGCCCAGATGAAAAAAGTTCTGTATTTAAAAGCCCACAACTGAAAACGAGCGGTGCGATTATCTTCAGACGCCAACAAAACCCCCACGGGGGGGAAACCGGAGCATCACAAAAGTGACTGATTTTTCATTACGAACGGGTACCCAAAGCCGCCTCGTCCGTGCTCTCGCGGCACAAGTTGTCAAGCGACGCCTCAGCGCCCCCAGCATTACACACTGGACACAACCAAGACAAACCGGCGACGCCCGCGGAGGATAATACCTTCATCTCGCTTCCCTACATTGATGACAAGTCTCGCCACACAAAGTCAAGGAACAATTCGTGGCATCGGGACTCCCACTCCATAGTGGCGGCGAAAATGACCAGAAGCCCTTGAAAAACTGTTATGGTACGCTCAGCATTGGACCCGCCCCCTGTCCCGGGCGGGGTCGCAAATTGTGCGACTTTGCACGAACGGGGACTGGGTGGCAGAGATGTCACATCAAAAATGTCGTCTATGAAATCGCCTTGCTGAAGCCTCTGTTGAGGAGAAAAGACGCGGAACACATACATCGGAGAAAAAAGAAGTGTTCGTCTCAGATTAACGAGCATCTCGAGACGCGCGGCACAGAGCTCAGACACTCCTCTTTGGCGACCACATGACAGCCTGTCACCCAGGCAACAGACGAGGAAAAAACGACAAAGCTTTTAGAATAAGCATTCTAAAGGTGTTGCGGAAGACGGCCCAACAGGAAAATCGCAGAGTCGATTGTTCATTCGGCGAACCGCAGACACCGCCTCAAACAACACAGACGACAAATCGTGGCCAATCATTTAAAACGACGCGGCAGCCGACGACAACCGCGACAGGTGGCACTGCCCATCAACTACCAATCTCGGAAGCCACCATGGTGTCACCACAGAACTT
Organism: Semibalanus balanoides; assembly: GCA_014673585.1. Classification (NCBI taxonomy): domain Eukaryota; kingdom Metazoa; phylum Arthropoda; class Thecostraca; order Balanomorpha; family Balanidae; genus Semibalanus; species Semibalanus balanoides. The sequence continues at coordinate 61,275 of VOPJ01010242.1, forward strand.
CAGTCGGTTCCCGCACGGTGCTTTGTTGTGCGTTCTCCCTCTCCCTCTTCCATACCCCACCCCACCCCCTCCACACCGAAGATGGCCTAGGCCGAAAATTCGTGACACCTACCTTACATCGCCTCCTTACGTCAGGGGTGTGAGTTTTATCAAAATGATTGTGGGTGCTCAAATAGTTAAGATGCCCTATGGCTTCAAAAAGTTATTGAGCGAGGGGCCGGTACAATAATTATAAGTGATTTGGTCGTAAAAATGCCCATTTTTTTTGATGTGCACTGTGCATCATTCGTCACTGCAATTGCTATTTTTAGTGAATGTGACCCAGTCATGGCGGATCCAGAACGTGGGTTGCAGGCGATTTGGAGGGGGCGCTAAAATTAAAAACTTCAATAATTGGGGAAAACTGTTAGGATTTGGCTTCCTTTTACCTTATTGAACGGTTTAAAAAACGTGCCCTTGTAAAAATTTATATTTCCTTCACATTGGAATATGTGTCAATTTGGGATCATTTTAGGCGATTTGGGAGAGGCTAAGGCCTCTGCGCCCCCCGGATCCCTAGAATAGACCCTCATCCTAACAGGAGCCCTGATGCTTCCTAGGGGGCCCTCTGCCGCCCCCTGGATCCGCTAGAATAGACCCTCAGTCCTAACAGGAGCCCTGATGCTCCTAGGGGGGCCCTCTGCCGCCCCCTGGATCCGCTAGAATAGACCCTCAGTCCTAACAGGAGCCCTGATCTCCTAGGGGGCCCTCTGCCGCCCCCCGGATCGCTAGAATAGACCCTCAGTCCTAACAGGACCCTTTGATGCTCCTAGGGGGGCCCTCTGCCGCCCCCCGGATCCGCTAGAATAGACCCTCAGTCCTAACAGGGGCCCTGACGCTCCTAGGGGGGCCCCTTTCGATTGCTTTGTCCTCCCATCAGAAAATACTATCCGCCGCCACTGGTTCGTACACCCCTGGATAGCTACATACCATACCCAACAGGCGCGGATCCAGGGGGCGCTAGGACGCTTCCCCCTCCCCCCAATAAGCTGGGTCGCGCCCGGAGCGCTCAACTTTTTGTATGTGGCGTCCCCTTGACCGAAATCCTGGATCCGCGCCTGCTCAAAACCACGAACAACATAATTTACTTTACCTTTTTCAAAGACAACCTATATTAGTATGACTCAGTCTTTTCATTTTTCATCGATACGGTCACTTGATCAGCGATAAAAAACCGACAAAGTCTCAAAACGCGAGTTAATTCTATCGCATTTCAATAACCGCCAGGTGCGGATCTAGGGGGCGCTAGGGCGCACGCCCCCCCCCCTCAGCCGGGTCACGCTGGCGCGCCTGGAGGACGCAACTGTTTGTATGTGGCGCCTCCCCCTGACCGAAATCCTGGATCCGCGCCTGACCGCCACCGTGATATAAAATTAAAAGTATAATTGCCACTCAGGTCACGGGGTCACGGGACCACTTTGTTTCGGCCAGATTTGGTAGGGTGCCACCGAAACCGTTCACACCAGCCCTGGCAATATTGGCATTGTCTTTAAAACGAGATATCATAACAAGTTAGATAGGCACCTATGGCTACTAATTAGGTGATAATTAATATCCTGGATTTTCAGACATCTTTAGTATCTAAGAATATATTTGAATGATTTTGTTTTGTATTATGATGCATTTATACTTGCTACTAGAACTACCACTTACGTAAGTAGGTACTATTTGATACCATAGCATCTTGAGAGGAATTTATTTCAATGAATGGCTCAATGGATTTTTGGAAGAGTTTTATGTGTGTGATTTTACCATGTTTTATGATAACATGGTCTTCATAATGAGTTATGCTTATTATATATAAATAAATAATGAACATGATTCAGTAAAGATTGAATATTGGGCCTTTATACCTATGTTATTGCTCGGGCTTGCTCAGGGTATTATTTCAAAAATAAGCTGAAAAACTTAGTATACATTTAACATACGTTGATTTATTATTTGGGTGCTCAGAGAAATATTGTGGGCTTGCTCAATTTTCAACTTTGTGGGTGCTTCAGGCACCCACCAAAGAGATAGGGAAACCACACCCCTGCCTTACGTTCTTCTCAAGGTGCTGTTATACAATCTAACATTCCTTTACTTATAGCGGCTTAAAGGTTCAAAATACGCAAGTATTCAAATAGTAAACGGCAATTGCTTTAATATTTTATGTTTCCTTTCATTTACAAAGTAAACAAATAAATTTCGTATTCGTAGAACTCGTGACCGCTGGGCAGTGCATATTTGCGCGGGCCCCCTTGATTCCTACCGTCCGATCAGGTTATTGCTATTGCCCGACAGCATTTAGAGTTGAAAGTTTAAGGTACCCGGCATGCCTTTTACACGGTCCACCACGTTCACTGCAGACGTCACCCTGACCTGAACTTGAGTGCGACCACTGTCACGGATCGCAGACCATCCAATGCGGAAGCAGGTATTCGAATCGGGATGCCCTAAACAGGACGCGGAATAAGCCAAGCGATATACATTTGACAGAGCATCGATAAAAAGCAATTTGTCACTGGATAGGTACTACATCGCCAAAAACATCGTCAATTTCGTAAATGAACTAGTTAGTTTTCAAACTAACTAGTTGCATTACAAACTAACTAGTTAGTTTGCAAACTAAATGGCAAGTCAGTTAGTTTGTAAACTAACTGGACTATCAGTTAGTTTGCAAACTAACCAGTTAATTTGCATACTAGAGGATTTATCATACTAACTTTAACATATGTTATATAAATGTATCAAATGTATCGAACCTCTCGAGTTGGCTGGGAAAAGTATCGTTTGGGTGAACGTACTGAATGTATTAAATATCTCTAGTCGATTGCGATCAATACCATTTTTATCAATGTATGTATCCATTGTGAGAATGGCTCAAATCAGGCTTGTCACTACATATAATGCGAATGTATCGAAGGTGTCGAATGTCCCGAATCGGCTGCTAGCTTTTCACTCGTTGGAACCGGAGTGGTGACATTACCGATACTGATACGATAGGTAGCACTTCGAATGGTGTACCGCTGTGACGGAGCATGTCTCAATTCTCAGCTGAACGATGACTCGAAGAAGATAATATTTATCAGTTATATGTGACATAGTTAACAAGATTCTGTCCGAGTCTTCCTGACATTTTTCCTTTTTTGACAAAGACAAAGAGACCAATTGATACGTGTGCTGCAAAACTGTTAAGTTTATTGACACTCACACAATCATGCACCCAAAACACTAGCGTTAACGTACAAACAAATTACTGTTATAAATAGATGTCGGTAAAAGATAAAAAGTCAACAACAAAGACGAGCAAAGCATTTCATTTAGAACTGCACACTCTCTGCCTGGGGCAGGTCACGTGTTCTCTTGTGGCGCCGTCACTCACTTTCCGTCGCGGTATATTGACAAATATAACACTTATTAGCCGTGCAGGCAAGCGACTTCCAGAAATTGCCATCGTTCTTAGATGCTGCCACGGCACACCGTTGACCGTTACGGATGGGCTCTGCACCATCCCATTCATTGAAGGTCGAGAAATCGTAAGGCGTCCCATCTTTCCACCCCCAGTTATCGTCGCTCCTTGAAAGTCCCATCCACGCAAATTGTTCAGGGGCCATGGCCGCCAGAGAATAGAGCAGGTTCTTGTTCTCGGGCGTCATCGTAGCCAGGGTACCGGAAATGGCCTCACATGCCGTCTGGGCTTCATCGAACTTCTTCTTCGGACAACTCAACCGATAGCAATTGCCATCTGAATCTGAGCTTCGCTCACCGCCTTCAGGGCAGGTGTTATCGGTAAGTTCTTCACCGTTGTCACCATTGCCGTCACCATTGCCGTCACCGCCACTGTCGCCTATGTCCATCACATTTTCGATGATGGTGTCTAATTTTCTCAACAACCTTCTCAGCTCTCCGCGGATGTAAGATTTCAAATCACCAACTTCGTCGGAGATATCACGTTGCTGATTTTTCAGAGAGAGGAGCTCTGACTGGATGTCCTCTTGATTGTTCAAGACCATAGACTTTGTAGTCGCTATAGCATCCAATATATCAGCTTGACCGGTATTTCAGTTCTGTGTTATCCGTAAGAGTGTCATGAGTATGAGTACCGCTGCTTTGACCCTGCAAGATCATTTCCTTTGCATCGGATAATTGCATCTTTTACATCTTGCTGACCATCTCCTTCAGATCACTTAGGACTACTGAAGAAGCCCGGCCTGATTTCGAACAATAGTGTCCCTTGCGCTTCGTACCTCACCCAACAGGTCAGCTTGGCCCGTTCCTAGTCGGGTGATGTCCGCGGCGATATCATCCAGATCATCTACGATCATGTCCTTTGTGTTCGCCACTGCAGTCAATATGTCTTTGCCTGGTAGGCGATCCTTGATGCTTTCAATGTTACTTGCAATGGTCGCCTGTCCGTCCAGGATCATACCCTTTGTGGTCGTGATTGCATTTAGAATAGTATCTTGGCCACTCTCCAGACTCTCAAGACTGGTTGCTATCCCGATCTGACGCCCAACAATCATATTTTTTGTGCTATCTACGGCCGCGAGGATGCTGGTCTGGCTGTCTGCAGGCATCTAAGTCGTTTGGAAATCGCCGACTGTCCGTCCAGAATCATATCTTTTGTTGTAGCCAAGTTCGTCGAGAGACCTTTGATGTCGGAAACGATGCCACTCTGACCACTCTGGATGACTAAGCTCTCGTCTTTGACCGCAGTTTTGATCTCCTGGACGCCAGCTACTAGATGCTTAACGCCATTCGCGATGTCAGCCTGGCCACGGACGATTGTTTTCTGCACTCCACCCAGCTGCGCCGCCAAGTCACTGACCTCAGTGATGATCATACCCTGTCCGCCTGTGAGCATCGTCTTGGTCTCCGATACCGCGTTCTTGAGATCTTCGTGGCCGACCTGGAGTCCGTTGATGCCCTGGGCGATGGTGGCCTGTCCGCTGAGCACCATGGACTTGGTCTGCGCCAGTGCTGCCTTGATGCTATCCTGGCCGCTGTTGAGCCAGCTGATGGCTGCCGTGATGTCCGTCTGGCCCTCCAGCAGCGGGTGCAGGTCGCAGGCGGCCTTCACACCGTGACCTCCACACCGACTGGTCACCGCCTGCAGTACGGCGTTCCGCTGCTCGGCCAGCGCTATGCCCACGCCTGACAGCACTCTGTCACTGTTAAGCTGGACATCGCTCGTCGACGCACATCTGGGGTACTGCACCGGCTGGACTGTCCGCTGCTTGCCAGCACCGCACAGGCACAGGCAACCGGATAGTGAAACACTGCGAACCGTGGCGTTGTACTTTCCGGCAGAGCAGGTAGTGTGCGAAGCCTTGCGTTGAAAAGTGGCGTTGATCGCGGGTCGTGTGACGAGTGCTCACCCGCTGTAGATACACGACACACGTCAGCGAAAATAAAGGCGATTGTAGATGACACGACACACGTCAGCGAAATAAGCCATGTGTAGGATGACACGACACACGTCAGGAAATAAGCATGTGTAGATGACACGACACACGTCAGCGAAATAAGCAGATGTAGATGACACGACAACTGTACAGGGAAATAAAGCATGTGTAGATGACACGACACACGTCAGCGAAATAAGCGCAGATGACAGGATGGAACACGACACAACGTCACGAGAAATAGAAAGCATGTGTAGATGACACGACACACGTCAGAGAATAAGCAGATGTAAGATGACACGAACACTCAGGGAAATGCGGATGTAGATAATGCGACGACGTCAGTTAGTGAAATAAGCGACGTTAATACTGCTGGCTAACGTCAATAAATATCAACTTTGTCTCTTTCCAACTTTAGAAACCCTGAAACCAGTCAGGGGCGGAATCCCAGAGGGGGGGGGGGTCAAATCCGGCCATGCCCCCTCCTCCAAGCGGAAAAATAAAAAAAAAAATAATGGGTGGGCCACATATCTTTTGACCACCCCCAAAGGATATCGTGAATAACCCACATTATTTCAATACGGACTGTTTTGGTACTATTGGTATTAAGGGAAATATAGACCTGGGAAGTATGTAGAATGATGGAGAAGAATGCCCTGATTACGCGTCCTGGCATTCATTTTGCGAAAAAAGTCAGAAATTTGTTGTAATTTTGAAAATATAATATGTTTACATGTGACTCACACCAATCTTGCGTCACCAAAGCGACGTTGTTGTCGTTCACAAGGGAGCATCGAACGGCAACTTTGCGCCCGCCCAGTGACAGCTGTTGTGCGGCACCGCACGATGGCGGCGTGCAACAGTAGGTCGTGAAACGCGACTTGGCTGGGTCGAACCGGCGCTCGCTCGCGCCGGGTAGACGGCGTGGGGCACGCATACGAGTGAAACCACTAGTGTGCCGAGCGCCTGACGCGACGCGTCAGGTGGCGGTGCGGGGTGACGCAAGCGTAATGAAATACTGGGCGGACCGGTTTCAAAAAGCGAAGTGCGGTGGCAATCACAGTGGGAGTAAAACATACTGTGACGTATGCGAAAACGTCACAGCGGAAATTGGTGACTTGAAATAAATGACCATATATGGACCAAGGGTTTTGCGTTTGAAACTCAGGCAACTAGGTCGAACTTTGAGGAAAAATTTCGGATTTTGGGGTTTCTCAGACACCGACAATCTGGCTATCTCAGTAAAAACTAATGTTAAAGGTGCTTATTCCCTTTAAACATGGTAAGTTTGGTACTCGAGGGAGATAACAATTTATCGTTAAATTAGCTTTGAAGCAGTCAAAATCCAGCATATTCACAATACAAAACTGGATTAAATTTCGCGCCACTTCGCGGCATCTCATAAGTTCGCCAATTCTTTACACAAATAGGAAATTGACAAACTAATTTCATTAAGTGTTGCAGAGGTTCTCCTTGGCGGTAATTCCTGACCTCCTGACCCAGGGCCACTTTCATACAATATCAACCCTAGCCTTACCAGTTCCCACCTTTCGCCGTACGGAGGCTGACAGGTTCCCTGTTAACTTCCAAACCAAGCATCATAGAGCAACGCGGTAAGAACCAGCATGTTGCCTGTCATGTGAGGAATCTAACGGTAGTATGCAATTTTTAAGGTTTCAGGTCATTGGGTGAACTTTGAGGTAAAGTGCCGTCACCTCGACTCGATCACGTCAAGAATAGCGGTTTTTCTCCGTCAGAAAACCTAAAAATGAGAAATTGATAAATGTAAATAAGAGGCTTGGTCCTTGACTAGTTTTGTCTCAGAAATACAGAAAATGCATTTATTTGTTGGTATAAAGTGATTAAAAAATTACGTCATCAGCTTCTTACGCTTAGGGAGCCATCACTCAATCACAAATAGTTTTTGCAAGTAATTGTTTTGAAATTTGGTTTGGATATTTCCCATATTTAGTTCTCTCGCTTTTCTATCGGTTTTTTAAAATCTTTGAAAATTTTATTTTTTAGTGATCCCCATTTTTTCAGTTTTTAGGGGTAAGAAACCCAAAATTTCGGAAATCCGAGTTGGCTTTCCTAATTAAAATGGCATTTTAGATCTTTATCGCTTTCTGTTAGCAATTTGCTGCAAATCTCTACGATTTTTACAATATTGACCGTCTTTCCACCAACTATAATTGTCACTAAAGCGTCATTATTTCCCAAAGACTGAACCAATTTCAGTGAAATTCTGCCAGCATACGTATAATTATTTAAACTCAGTTAGTGAAATTTCAGCAAGATGCGCCACATGAGTAAAAAGTGATTTTAAAAAACACCAGGGAGTAAGGCGAGGGTTAATTTTAAAGCTGGCTTCATGTTTTAAGCATGGCCTGCCGAGTTCCGAAAAAGGCGACACGAACGATATGACGCGGACATCGGCCCCCTAAAGCACCTAAATTACCTAACATCAAACCAAATGCGTATTATAACATGAAAATCCATATAAAAAATGTTGCAAAGGCATACACGCAGACAAAACGGATATACGTTTTTTCGTCATTTCAGCAGAACCCTCAATAATTATCGGTGACATTAATATGAAAATGATCGGAAATTTTCGGCGCGAGAGTAGTGCATATTAAGCGGAATAAAAACCTGTTTTTAACGAGGCCTATGTGACGAGCAAGAGCACCGTTCTGCGGGATATTTTTTACCTGCGATCGCTGATTGGTGATCTGATTGCCGATCGCTGATCGCTGATTGGTCCTTTTGGTGGACGTCACACCCAGCGTCGTCATCCAGTCAGGCACCAATGGGGAGGCTGCGCTGAAGAACTTCAAGACGCGGCTCTTTCGGTTGCCCCCAGCTGGCTGGTCGCCGGTGGTCACCAGAGCACTGGTTGAGGCGGTGGTGGATCCGATGGCTGATGTGGAGGTGGATCCGATGGTTGAGGCGGAGCTGGAGCTGATCTCTGTGCGCTGAGCCTCATCGGACGGTTGCTGAGGGGCTGTGATGACGGCACCCACCAACTGCAAGGAAGACCCAGTCTGTTAGACGGCAGCTGCTGACCCTGGCGACGGCAACTGTCGAGGACCAGCTGAGCAGGGCTATAAAGGACAAATAAGGACAAAGGACAAAGGATATAGGACAAATGTTATATGACAATAGGATATAGGACAATAGGACAATAGGATATATGACAAAGGATATAGGACAAAGGATATAGGACAAAGGATATAGGACAAAGGCTATAGGACAAAGGATATAGGACAAAGGATATAGGACAAAGGATATAGGACAAAGGATTAGCAGAGCAGGACTATATAGGACAAAGGATTAGCAGAGCAGGACTATAAAGGACAAAGGGCAAAGGACTAGCTGAGCAGGGCTACAAAGGACAAAGAAGGACAAAGACAAAGAACAAAGGACTAGCTGCAGAACAGCGCAGAGACAACATATGTAACAGCACGAAATGCTACAACATGTCAAGAAACATTGTGTGTGAATCGGTCTTAGCATGCACACGAAGTTATATTGATTTTTATAAGCTACATGAGCTAAGCAATACTAGATTTAACCACGCCCGGGTAGGACAAAACACCTGCATGACCGGGTAGGTGTGTGTGGGGGGGGGAGGAAGGGTATGAACCTCTGGCGTTTTGCTACTAATTTAGCATGTGTTTCAATTAAAGAACGACCGTGCTGCTGGTGACGAGAGGAAGCTATTTAGGCCTGATTTTAAGGTCATGGGTGTTTATGTGACCTATGAGATCATGTCAATGACCCAAATGTCTTCAAATCGTAAATGTGTAAAAATTGGACATTTAATTAACAAGCTACCATCGTGAATGAACATCCTATTATGCTTAATGGGTGTCAAATCGGGACTCAGCGTCAAAAAATGTCTTAAAAACTCCCAAATTACCAAAAGGTCATGTCAGGTAATCTAAGGTCAGTAACCTCGGTTGAGCTGTAAAAGCGTATGACCCCAGTAGAACATATAATTATGTCAAATGGTCAAATTATACCATATTTGAAATCAGCGTCAGAATGCCCTAGAAACTACCAGAAGCAAAACAAGTTAGATGAGGTCATCAGCGGTCAGTGACCTCGGTTGACCTCTGAAAAGGTCAATGGAGGTAAAAAATATCCCTGGAAACCATAACTGTCACCTCGAAACACCTATGTATATGCGTCTGAAAAAGTCGGAAACTGCAGAAGTTGCAAGGATTGGTACTCCGGGATACCATGTCACATCACACATGACGTCACCACGACACCACCTATCACTGCGTCATAAAATCACCCCATCACCACCAGCAGCAAATCGTACTGTCCTCACTGATCTGCCACTATTTTCTCCCTCGACTAACCATCGCGCCGAGCAGTGCAGCTCTCCAGGTGAACTGCATCGTGGCTGCAAGACCGTCCCCACCGCTCCGCCTATCCAGCACTGCCTCACCAAGAGAGATCAACCCGCCTTTATACCGACCTGATCGGCCACGTGATCCGCTGCAGGACGGACTTAACCCGTCCTGTCACTTTATGCAACACACGAAGAGAGTTCGGACACAATGGCGGAAGTAAAAATATGGTCAACGACCGTTTCTGCGTCACCAATAGCATAACGCAGCAATGAAACAGTGCCCGGCCGGCCTAGGGTGATGACGTTGGCGATAATGATAACAGGTTGTTAGGCTAAATTAAGGAAGTGTTCAGACGTATCGGCTGTTAATCTGCGATCGACTCTCACTCGCCCACACTCTCGCACTCTCGCACTCTCGCACTCTCGCACACTCGCACTATTGCACACTCGCACTATCGCACTCTCGCACACTCGCACACTCGCACTCTCACACTTTCGCACTCTCGCACTCTCGCACTCTCAGTTTAACGGTGGGACGGTGTAACAGTAAGAAATGTAACCATGCTCGGTGGTCAGTTACTTAAAGATATACTATGTAGTTAAGCGCTGTGCAATAGTACCAGTGGCTGAGCCCCTAAATGTCTTTAGGTCAAATGATGACCTTGAGAGGTCAAGTTGTTGTTCGAAAAGTAATAACAAGTGTAGGCGAGTATTTAAGCGTTGGATTAATCCCCGTAGCTACTCTCAGTACGACACAATGTGCTGTAGAAATTGGAACCTGGGCTACAACCCCTCTCAGAGCTGGGTGCCGGACCAAAAGTCGAGTGGTAAAAAGGAAACGGATGCTAAGTAAAGGGATATATAGTCAATAGTAAAAATGTCAACAGTGCTTAAAGTCGGTTGGTAAAAAGTCGATGTGGAAAAAGTCGACGGTGAAAATATTGAGCGGAAAAAAGTAAATTGACAAAAGTCAACAGGGTAAAAAGTCAAAAAAGGGTCAAAAAGGGTCAAAAAGTCGACTTGGAAAAAAGTCGATGGACCAAAAGTCAAACGGATAAAAAGTAAAATGTAGAAAAGTCAACAGGATAAAAAGTCAACAGTCAAAAGCCGACATAGAAAAAAGTCGACGGACCAAAAATCAAACGGATAAAAAGTCAAATGACAAAAAGTCAACAGGGTAAAAAGTCAACAGACGAAAAGGCAAAAGGGTAAAAAGTTAAAAGATCAAAAGTAAACGAACGGACAGTCAAGGGGTAAAAAGTCAACGTCGCTATAAGTCAAAAGACGAAAAGACGAAATGGCAAAAAGTCGAAAGATAACAATCGAAATGGTAAAAAGTCAACGTCGCCAAAAGTCAAAAGATGAAAAGTAGAAATGGTAAAAAGTCAACGCTGCTAAAAGTCGAAAGAGGAACAGTAAAAAAACGTTAACCCGCGAGTTACTAGGGGAGGGGCTATTTAAAGCTCCCCTCCCGTTATTCTGCAATTTCTCCTAAACAAAAATAGGTATCGTCACCAAACTTTTAGTACCTTATCCTAGATCAATTGGACACATTCTATTCGATGGAAAAAGACGAGGCTGTAATAGGTCAACAGGAAATGACGTCAGAGTGACGTCATGTTCCGCGTTTTTTGTTAAAAAATAGGGTTTGCGGGAAACGCTGTCAAACGTACAGTTTTGAAGATACACTAAATTGTCATGTACCAAACGACAAGTAATTAATTGGGCTATCAAACTGCTGTCTTGGATTTTTGAAACTTGCTGAAATTCAAAATTTTGAGAAATCCAACGACATTTTTTTTTTAACGGAATATATATTATTGAGATGATCCCAATGAATATGTGTAGCAACTTTGAAGTCAATATCTTTAAAAATGACTGAGTGACAACCTTTCAAAGACAAAATTAGACCAGCTTTACTGCATAACAATAAGTGAAAATTGCATTTCCGTTTTTGCTTTTTTCTTCAATTTGTATAGAAAAAAACATGTTCTAGGATAATTTTTTTGCGTTCTAATCGATAAACGAACCCATAAACATGTGTTACAACTCCTAATGACCGTAATCGTCAATTGAACCTCGTGACCTCGGATGACTTTGCGCTGACAAAGTCAAAATTAGCTTGAATGGTAATTAGAAGTGGTCAGATGCACGAATCATACCGGATTTACAACTTATTATGCGCTTAATTGCAATTTTTTGCGCACAATCGCGACACGGGACTTCACAACGGCACGGTCAAACATTTTTTTTCTTTGACGAGAACTGTGACGTCATCGGTGACTTTGAGGATAACAATTTAGGTTTCCTTGACAAATTGGATAGGGATATCGAATGCCGTTCGAATTTTTAAGATCGGTCTGGTAGTTTCGGAGATCAGAGGGGGGATTATAAATAGTCCCCCCCCAGTAAGTCGCGTTACAGAATATACCCCAGAAAGGCGCGGGTTGAAAAGTGAAGATGAAAAAAGTAAAAAGTGAAATAGCAAAAAGTCGATGTCGATAAAAGTCGAAAGATGAAGAGTAAAAAGATAAAAAGTCAAAATGACAAAAAGTCAATAACGATAATCAGTTAATTTGGCCCATTGAGTTTTCGTCTCTTGACTTATCGTTCATTCAATTCTTGTCTTTGGACTTTGGACTACCTATATTAACGCGGAAGTCACGTTTTATACCTACACAACGTATAAATATATTTAATTGTTTACTAGAAAACCAAAATTTATATAATCATACATTTGTATAGCCTTATATTTATAAAGCCGACACCCACCCCCGACTTCTAGGAAGTGGCAGATGAGAGGTCCCTAACCACACACCAAATTTGAACACAATCGGCTTAGCCGTTCCTGAGCTATGCAATAGGAGTGTGATTGTGCGCACGTGCAGAGTCTCCCCATCCCTAACTTGTGGAAAGGCAGCGGCTGAGAGGTCCCTAGCCACACACCAAATTCGAATACAATCGGTTCAGCTGTTCCTGAGATACAGAATATGGGTGAGAACTGAGCACGTGCGCACGTGCAGAGGCACCCTACCCTTGACTTGAAAAAAGCGGCGGCTGAGGGGTTCCTAACCACACACCAAATTGGAACACAATCGGTTCAGCCGTTCCTGAGATATAAGAATATTGGTGTGGTGTGCATGTGCGCACGTGCAGAGGAACCCCAGCCCTGACTTTACGCCAGGTACAGTCTGGGGTAAATGTTCCGTCCGTGCAAAAGTTCTGTCCGCTGTTTCTGCCTTTGTCTGTCGGTGCTGCACGCAGTGGAATCCAATGCAAATACTATAGCCCTCTGGCCTCTCCCCCGGTATCAGGGGCGGGGGCAAAAATAGTTTCAATAGATTGCACTGCATGTAGCACTGACAAACAGCACCGATAGACAAAGTTGACATTGAACTAAACGGGTGCGCTTAAAGGAAATAGTTCACCTTGGATTGTTTTTATCGAACACGATTTGATTATATTTTCAAATACAACTTCTTTTCATATTGTCAAAAATAGCCATACATCGCGCCGAATTCAGGACAGAAAGGACCGTACATGATTTATTAACCAAAACTATATGCATACTCTGAACTTCAACGAAAAAAATCGAATGGCTCACCAATCAGATTCGAGAGATCGCTAAGATTACTGTATGCCTGCCGAAGTCCACATTCTAATCTTTGTTTATGGCCTACATCCATTCACAAAAAGTCAAATATATTCGGCTGGAGAGCCATTTTCATACAGAGAAAACTTACAGTTAAAGGGAAGTAGGTTCACATTGAAACAAACGAGAAAAAGCTCAGAAATGATCAAGAGAAAGCAAAAAAATGAAGTATCATATTACTAGCAAGGCAAATAAACCTATATTTACCGGAAAAAGCAAATTAAAATGATCAATTATTTGGTGATACATTAATAATTTTTTCCTCAAAGTAATACGAAATCATGGTGAGCAAGCACCCAACGTCATAATTTAGGAGGGATCGGGTCGTATGCATGTGGTACTTGTTGAAGATGCCGGAAAATACAACGCTTTGAAAACCATCACAGTAGGTACTTGCTTGCTTGTAGGTATTCGTCACTATTATATTTCACTATGAAAGTGTAGTGTCCGCCACCGTCATTCACTGTCCGTGCTCTGGGGCGTCCGTCTGGATTATGTGTCACAAGGTCATGCACGGTCTACACGTCATGGCGTATCGGTCTCGCCGGTCGGCTCTATCACTCAGCGGGCGGCTGGCGCCGCGGGCCCAATCAGGAGACAGCCACGCGCATACCTGTAGTTACGAGGGGGTCGGTGAGTGCGGACAGATCAACTATTTGTACGCGAGCCTGGAACGTTCAGATCAGGCGCTGAACCCTACGCCAATACCCACAGAAACGTTGCTTTAGAAATTTATAGAAGATTTAAACATCAAAATCACTATGCATAGGCATTAACCTGACAAAGTTCATTCTCCATAAAAAGAATGAAGTAACTGAACATAAGGTTTGTCCAGCACTATCACTTTCCCCAAGTCTTACGATCATCGTGCGTCATCATCATACGAGTCAACTCAGCCAAAAACAGCCAATCAGCGATTGGAGTTACCGGTATACCCGTTCGACTTTTAGGACTAATATTAACATAATTAAAAGACATTTCTGAAAATGTTACAGCGTCCACAATTCATTTTCAGCATCGCCACAACTTGGCTATCTCAACTCAAAACCCTATGTTAAAGGTGAACTATTCCCTTTAAGGTTTTTTAACACGGCCTACAAAACTGCTATCTCAGTTCAAAACCCATGTTGAAGGTGAACTATATTTCCTTTAACCAAAGCTTTTTAAGAATACTCTCTACGTTAGCTTCCGTCAGACAAAAACAAACATCGTCCCAGGGAAATGGAGGATGTATTCTAATAGAGCACTGAAAGTACTGCTGCTAGCCGTTTTCACGAAGGATTTATTCACCGGGAACATCGTCACCGGTTGAGGTGATGAAGTGGACAGAACATTTACGTGGACAGAACACTTACGACTGTACATCTGCTCCCTATCAAACCATGTCTGTCGCATGTCACTGCGACCCCGACTCCAGAGCTGTCGACCCGGGATCTACGCTGCGTTTCGCTATGTCTAAATTGGCGCTTTCCCATGTAAACCGATGGCACCACTTGCGTGCGCGTGCTGCGGCTGACCCCTTTGTAGAATCGGTACCAAGCTGTAATATGATGGTGCGCCTATGTCAGTGGACCTGTGTGCAAAATTGCGTGCACCCAGAATCAGCCGTTATCGATATTTTCGCGTATTTGTGGATGACGGACGGACGGACGATACGTAATTATTCAAGTAGATGCGGTAAGTAGTCTACACTGTACTAGCCTTCACGTTCTTGTTTTCGAGATATGTGCTGGTGCATATGTTGCCTTTTTATTAATGTGTTCCATTAAAGCATTCAATGCAGTATCAAGTTGAATGAGTATTTTGTTAGAAATTATGAAGTTAGGTTAAAAAGCTACAGCTGCATAATGCAGCTGTCTGCAGCATTCAAATGCAGTATCAAGTTAAATGATTATTTTGTAGAAATTATGAGTTAGGTTAAAAGCTACAGCTGCATAATGCAGCTGTCATGCAGCTGTCTGCATAAACGCGACAGCTGCATTAAGAGCTGCCTGACAGCTGCCTGTCACAACAACATTAAGAGGAGTTAAAGAAGTTCAACACAGAACAGCAAGCCAAGTTAAAACGAAAGTTGACTGACCTCTGCCGTAACAGTACGTGGAGAGAAGCTGGGAGAAATGAATTGATAATTGAAAATCAAGAGAATTGTCATCTGATGAAAAAGGCACTTTCTTATGGATACAAATTTGATTATGGAAAACACAGATTTACACTGGTTGAACACGTTGCTAAAAACTATAGAAGTAGTGATACTAATGTTAATAAAGGTTTCATTCAGGGGGTGTTAACATGCTGCAAGATACTGGCTGATGAAGAGTGCAACAGCTTGCCGAAGCGGTATCAAGAAGCCTTAGAACATTTGGCCAAAGATGACTCCATTATAATCACATCAGCTGATAAAGGAGGGGGAATCATCATAATGAACACAACGGATTACATCGAAAAGATGAACGAACTTCTCAGAGATGATGACGTCTACAGAAAGAAGACAAAAGGATATGCGAAGTCTGAAAGCCAAAAGTTTAAAGGGAATAGCACCTTATAAATTAGTGTGTTAAACTGAGATAGCACACGATTGCGGGATATGTGCTGAGAAGAAAACCCACCAATCCACTGAAATTTTTTCCCTCCAAAGCGAACCTAGTTGACGAGTTCAAGCAAAAGAGCCGTTGAGGTCATATGTGAGTCATTTATTTCAACGCACAAATCCTCGTGACGTTTCGCATTACGCTCATTCAGTAGTTACACACTTGAGTTGCCACCCGCACTTCGCTTTTTGAACCGTCCGCCCAGTATTCAGTTACCTTGCGTCTGCCGGACGCCACCGACTGGTCGGTTCAGGCGCTCGAAGCACACTAGTGGTAAATCACATATGGCGTAGCCCCACGTCCCACCCGGCCGCGAATGGCGAACCCAGAATCGACCCAGCCAGGTTTCGCGATTCACGCCTACCGATGCACCCATCGTGCTCAGTGTCCGGCACAGCAGCTGTCACTGCGGCGGGCGCAAGAGTTTGCCGTTCGATGCCTCGTCTGTGTGACGACCAGCAACTCGGCTTTGGTGACGAAGAATTTGGGTTTGACGTCCACGATGTAAACATACATTACTTATTTCAAATTACAACAAATTCTGGACTTTTATCGCCAAAAAGTGGAATGCCAGGCCGTACTCAGGCAAATTCTATCTCCATCATCTACATACTTTTCCCAAGGGCTATATTCCCTTTATAAGAATAAAGAACGCGGAAAAATACTTAGAGAGTCCAAAACGGGGAAAAAGGATTCATATATTACACTAGTAGGAAGATCCGACGCCTCCAAAAATGAAGGGGTCAATTCCGAAAGTGCATAAACCGGGAATTCCGATGCGACCCATCACTTCTGGCATTGGGAGTGCACCTCACCGCTTAGCCAAGATATTGGCGAAACCTTTAACGAAATCTCTCGGCAGCATAAGTCAAGCACATCTCCGAAACTCAGGTGATCTTCTGGACCGGTTAAAGAAACAAGACTTTCATAACAAAAAAAACTGACGAATTTTGATGTGAAGGCGCTTTTCACCAACGTCCCTATCGATGGCGCTACACAAGCTATTGAAATAGCACTCTCGGGCATATCTGATGATGAACTGCCACTACCCAAAAAGGACTACCTCACTCTAGTGAAATTATGCTTAAAATTCAACCCTAATTCAAGTTTGTTCAATGAAGAGGAGAGTATGCACAGCACAGAGGTACTTGCACATGGCTCGCCTGAACTCAAGCCCCAGGTGCACAAGTGGGTCAGATGGGTAAACCGTTCATCGGAAGAACAAGCTTAAAAATTATTATAATTGTGTTCACTGAAAAGGTATGCCTAGCCATATATGGAATGTAAATAATGGTGAAATATCACCCCTCCTTTCAACCCCCCACCCCCACCCCCTTCCCAGCCTAAGACCCCGCCATATCCCCCAAATCATATAACCCTCGCACCGACGTGGGGCTGATATGCGCACAAATCGAACATTAATCTCCTAGCTACCAATCTGGTCAGTTTTTCATCAATATTCTTACTATTTTTTATCTATGCAGACAGTAGTCCATGGTTTTAAATTTCTCCTCAACGATGACCTCTATTGACTCGAGAATCCAGTTGTGCCCCGACAATATTTTGTTTAATCTGTACCAATAAAACTCATTTGTGCGTGAGCGATGGGCAGAAAGTAAGAATTTCACCTTCTGTTTTTGCTCTTATCGATTGTATCAGAGATATATAAAATTTGAACTTGACCTTACAGAACCTGCAGGTCATGGTCAGGTCAAATTCGAATTTGACTTAAGCTAGGTTCATGCCGAGTATATCGAACTCGATGCGGCCGTGACAAGAGAAACACGATGAAGACAAAATAGGGGTTGGGGATCTCTAGCATAATATAAATTAAAGTTATTAGCAAATAACGTTTTTGCTAACGAAATGTGTGTGCATGTTTAAGCAGGTTTTGCTGACCTACTGGATCATTCAAAACTTCTTGACCTTATCTTAAAAATCTTGAAAACTATCCCTTAGCTACCGGATAGCCCCGGACTATGTGAAGCAGCATCTCAAAATTTATTAGAAATATGAAGAATTTGACATGTTTTGACCTCGGTTGACATCCCAAGTCCCCAGTGTATTTGAACGGGGATTCTGAGCCGATGACGGCATCACTCTTTACTAAATGTTGATGATAGTCGACGTGTTTTGCATTTGGACATACATTAGCCATACATTTGGCAGCGTGAAGGTTTGCTCTCTTTCCCGCAATTAATTGATATGACGTCATCAGTCCAAATATTAAAACTCCACTTTTTATGAAATTGAGCACTCTTTGTGAGAAACAAATGTCATAATCGTGTTCGGCATCAATAACTTCATATTTAGCACCACAAGTGCCGTGCATTTAAAAACTTTTTGGAAGGTGGCAGTGTCCCTTCAATGAAGTTTTCTCCCTGCTGGTCGTGAGGCTTCTAGGAAATAATAATATATCTTTACTTGTCGCAAAAACGCGCAGGTGATCTCTGCATAATCCGAAAGAGCAATCTTTAAACTAAATATGCGCATACAAATCATGGCGGGAGCTGGTGGGAGTCATTTTGTATCCTTATGGATATTACGCGGATATGTTGTTACTAACAATAATGCGATACAAATTGTTATATCCGTGTAAGGACCAGATAAAATCGCACTTGCCCACTGTGAATCAATTTTTGGTAAGTTAAAAGAGTGCACTTTGATTTGGGTCACTACCGATTACCATGCAATCAACTAGTTTGCCACAGAGTCAGAGATCCCGTTCAGACAGGCTTTCAGTACACCTTCTTGCCTGCCTCTCCTAGATCCTGGACATAGCAGGTGTTTAGGCTTGTTTTTTACACGAAATTTTTGTCGAAAGAGAGAAAAAAAGAGTCACCATTGGATGCCTTGAACAAAAATTTAGATGGTTTTTAGTTAAAACACGAGTCTTGTTGACCTATTTGGATTTTCGCTCTGATGAACGGTTAATCTGAAGGGCATCTGGCAACCCCATAGCCCTGCGTCAGAGCAGCGTGTCTTTTCATGGAGGTGCTTGAGGATGATCACCTTACCTCACCTTATAATGGGCCAAGACACCAAGTGGTTTCGATACGTTGACGATCTATTTATCATCGCGCCAGAAGAATTAAACCTTAAAGACAAACTGGCAGAACTCAACCAAGTCCATGATCGCATCAAATTTACTCTCGAAGGGGAGAAAAAACAAAATGTTGCCTTTCCTAGATACAGCGGTAAATAGAACAGATGACAGAGTTAGATTCAAGGTTTTTCGAAAACCTTCAAACAAGGAGGACTATGTACACTTCTTTTCGGCCCACAGTCGCGAGAAACCAAATGCGGCCACTCTCAAAGTCACTTGGATAATATTTTTAGAGCCGAATTGCCTCCGAATTTGCAGCGACGAACCTCTGGAGAAGAAATCAGCCCAACATATGTGACATATTTATAGTCTAAAATACCACGAAAGCTCTACTCATAACATGAAGAACAAGGCAAAAACAAATCAAAAGAATAGAAAGGAACAAGAAAAAGACAAGGAAAGAGAAGCAAGGTAACGGCACGCCAGAAGACGTTCAACGGATTATAGTTGTGCCAAACTCTAAACAAGTACAAGTTTTAGCAAAGGGTTTCAAACAAGCAGGCATGAAGGTGGTGGCAAAATCTGGAGGTAAAATTGGAGACATTGTGCAAAGTAAGGAATCGAAGTCATAAAAATGAAAACAGCATCGTCTACGGGATTCCATGTGGATCGTTGTAATAAATATTATGTCGTTGAAACACACTGGAGCTTAACAACTAGGATCTCGGAACACAGACGTGACCTCAAATACCACAGGCTGACTAATTCAATGGTCCTACATGCGGAACAAGGTAGGTATTGACCAGTCCCGCACGTCGTTCTTTTTTATCATTTGTTTACATGTATATGTAAAGGTGAGCGATGAGATTGGAGGTGTCATGTATTAGGGCTGAGTAATCTTGTTGTGTCTGATGATGAAGACAGGAGTAAAGTGACACAGAGAGTGATGTCTGTGTCGAGCTGTTTGGAGAAAATATACTGCTGTGTTGTTGTGTCGATGTGGCACATGAGAGGGAAATCCCATCACTAACCACACTAACAACATTAGGAACGGTTGTGTGCACATCACTTCGAAAGAGTTATAAAAGTGTACAACACGTGAAGTTTCATATATTTTTCAGATCAGTATTTCTGGCTTTTGTCGGCCTCAAACCTGATTATCTCTTATATTCTTATTTTGTATTTAGAAATAGTACTGATGATGATATAATCGAAACGCGTATACTTTTTCTGAATACAAACACCTTTTATATTTGAATTAGTCTTATTCAATTATATGACGAAGCACTTGTATGAACAGCATAGCGATTAGCAAGATATATAGTTTTCTTCATGGCTCCGAGTGGAAGATAAGGATATCTTTTCCAAGCGTGTGACTGAAAAACCGAAAGCGACAAAGGAGCGAGGTTTTCAGGGAGAGCACGCGCGGAAAAAAGATTCCTATCTTCCACGAGGGAAACATGAATAATTATATATCTTTCTAGGTAGAGTTTGATTCAGACTAGTTCAGTTCAGCAATTTATTTTTCGACGAAACTCGCGGGACCTTATCTTGCATCTCAGAGGGATGCAAATATAACACATTATTTAACTTTATCGTTGAACGAGCATTCAACATTTTTATATTTGCATCTCAGAGGAGTGCAATGATAAAAATATTCCTGTACTGCAGACCCAATGGAAAATCAAACTATACTAGAAAGATAATATAGTATTATAACCTTATGTTCAATACTGAGTTTCAAAATATTAAATGTAGGTTGATAAAATTGAATATATTTCGGATACAATCCTTCTTCAGTTCAGTTATATCAAAATCTCTAGTCTCTAGTGTAGAGCACTAGAGACTAGAGATTTTGATCTCTAGTGTAGATCAAAATCCTGTCTCTAGTGTAGGGCAGCGGCCTTGACATGCAGTTTGTAGATTAAAGCCATGGTATATGGGCAATTTCAGGACAAATATAACTGAACTGAAGAATGTGCCTGTATAAGTTGTCATCTTCTTGGATATTTCCCCTAAGTTCCTATGTGGGTGCCTTCGATATGTTTAACAAACTTTGTGGCGTTATAACCGGTTACAACACGCCATCCATAAATTACAGATAATTGGGCAGAGCGCTAAGACCGGGCAGGAATGGTAGTCAACCAAATCCACACTGCCAATTTCATCCCCGCGAGACGTGATTGGTGGTAAGGGAAATATTGACCTTTTCCCCACAAAATGAAGTAATTACTTTAAATCGGCAGACAAGACCAAAATATATTGTAAACTCATTACATTTTGCATAAAACATTCCTACCGAAAGATAATTGAAGTTCATGTTGATAAGTGTTCCACACCTTTTTATTTATTTATTTATTTTATTTATTTATTTATTTATTGCATCGCCAACAGATTCATATCCACTAATAGGCGAAGGGCATACGTTAAAAAACATTACAAGGGAAGATTAAAATCATGATGATGATCAATATAGGAGACAAGGCTGGTATAATACATGACTTTAATAAAAAAATAACAACTAGATAAGAAGAGATGAATGAATGAATAAAGCAATACAACATGACAACAAATATTAATTTATATTATTGGAATTCCAACTATAAAATTGACAAAGCGTTAACGACTAGTCATCTATATATTGAAGAGAAAAAGGAACACTATGCATAAGATTAGATTGAATGACAAGGCAGCGCTGAACAGTACTAATAATAAAAATTACAACAACAGATAAGAGTATCCCTTAATGTGAGCTAAGTATATGACCTTACATATCGCACGACGCTACCTCTAAAAGTTATAAAATCATCGATTAAAAAGTCAGCGCCGCTCGCTGTCAGGAAGACATTCATTTTATTTGGTATCCGGCAAAGGAACCCATCCCTGACGGCTTTTAAACGAACACTTTTAACGACTGGTACTATGTAGGTAAAGACAGCTAATTTCAGTTCCCAGGAAAATACCACAGAGTTGTTTTAATAAATGGTAAACAAATATATATATATATATATAACATTCTGCAGCTATATTCGTACGACGTTTCACAGTACTCGACTGTATCTTCAGGCAAAGTTT
>VOPJ01010243.1:0-10808 GCA_014673585.1 Semibalanus balanoides
CAATTTGATTTCGGGAGCAGGTTGGCCGTTGGAGGAGTTAAGATGAGGTTTTGGATGCAGTTGACAAGTTTGAAGCAGCCTCGTGTAGCCACAGAAATGACCAGAGGAAGTAAGAAGAGGTTAGGGGCAGTTGGAGCAGGTCAGGCATGAGGTAGGAGGTGCCACGATACCAGACCCTATGTGTTTCAATTCAATATGGTACTTAAATTTAGTTCAGTGTTCAGAAACACAAAACAAACACAGGACAATATTTTATGCAGCACCATTCAAATTTGAATAAAATAACATGAATATAAAATGAAGCGATGACACATCGATTTGCTAATGATATATCCCATCCTTTCAACATTTTGATATTGATATCCTATACCCATGTAAAATTGTCACACCAAACTCAAACCATGGATGTCTCATCCATGCTCAAACTCCCCCAACTTCACTACAATAACTTTTAACCAAGGCCGCATAACTTGAACCAATTTGTAAATAAGTATTTTATATAGCATTTTATAGTATTTTATATACCGTGACTTGAACACAACCCACAAGCCCAACACGTCGTGAACACGTCTGTGTACAAGTATCATGCCTCAGTCAAAATGGAGAAATACTGCTTCCATCTAAAGTATTTTTCCGAAATCGAAAAAAATATGTAAAGTTTGTTAATGTAAATATAATATAGCAGAGCAAAAAATACTTAAATTTAAATTTAAAATATTTTCAAAGGCACTTAAAAGTTGATTAAGAAGCAAGAAACGATTTACTTAGCAAAAAGTAATTCAATAAACATAAAAATATATGTGATTTTGCCTATATTTGAAGAGATTTGGTATCTATCGTTTGATACATTAAAGACGCAAATGTTTCGAAATGTTGGCTGCAGCCGGCTTGTACTTTTTGTTTTGGGTTTTGGCCTTTGGGTGAAAGGCCATAGATTTTGGGGTACCAAGCTTAGGCACATCAATTTGTTCAGGGCCTTATGCGTTTTTATTAAGTTATTAAGTTGTCTTTATTTTTGTTGCTTAGTTGGAAAGTCCATATATCGGATAAGGTAATGCTTTTATTTTGCTTGTATCTTCCTTGCTTGGGAAGACACCATTTGCAGTTTTGATTATTATATTTTGCATACCAATATTGTTCAATATTTATATCAATTTATTATAATACTGTTTGAAGCACCATGTCATGGAGACGAAGTAGGGAAATGTGTTGTTTTAATACAGTGCTCCAATTTTATATTTTGATGCATTGTAAGACCAAGCAGTCACAAAAATAAGCAGTTGTGAACAAGTATTTTGTATCACTATTGCGTAGCACTGCGACCACTTGACGACCCTAAAAGGGCATGAATGTTGAGAAAAAGCTTCAAAATTTGCTAAAGATGGTTCATTTTAAATTTGTGACTTTGCCACTGGCCAGGAAACAGTCTAGATCCTTACTCTATTTGTATTGTCTGGTTGAAAATGCTCAATGAATTTAAATGGAGCACTATCGGCTGAAAATCCAAAATTAGAGTGCTGGCCAGCATGCATAGGTTCTCAATAGTTTGTTGCTGATTGGACCTAGCTTGAATGAATGTTCTCATCACTTTTCAAAGTTTAAAACCAAGCTAGACCATACTGGGCCTCTCCAAGACAAAATCCTCTTTTCTAGACCAAAGACTTCTAGACTTCCTAAGGTCAATAACTCATAAGCTCCAATAGACCTAGTCTAATCCCTACCCATCAATGTGACCTAAACCTAAGTTTGATTCCACACATATTTATATTTTCAATATCTAGCTGGATTTTTAAGACTTGCACAGACAAAAAATGTGACCATCTGATTCATTTTGTATACTATATAGCTTCCTTGTTTGCTGTCATTTGGCTACAACTTATTGCAAGTGGTTTGTTTAAAAGTTTGCATAAAGGTACTCTGATTTTATATGATTTATTTGCATGTCTATGGTAGGCTCTGACATAACCAGTGCTGTTTTGGGTGTTCTATTTTTTAGCATTTCCCTACTGTGTCTCCAACTGATGTGCTGGTATCTGGTAACAGTATGTATTGCTGTCTACCCTCTGATAACATGCAAGTCTGAAGTTAGGAATAGGATGTGTCTAAAGATCTTAACCCTATGTAATCACTTCTCTCTTGTTTTGTAACCATGCACTTGCAATGGCTCATAGCTGCATGTATTTGTTTGATTCTTGTTTGGCATTTTTCACATAGCATGAGCAGAATGTTATTCCTTCTTTACTGATCATGCATGAGTTCATAATTTTTCCCAGGAGGGGTAAGAATCATGTAAGTATTTTATTTCACAGAGTAAAAATTAAGTTATCAGTATCTTACTGCACTAAAAGACTTTGAAATATCCTACTTTCCATTTGTATGGCTATGATAGTTATGCCATGATAGTAAGCATATATGAATATGCTTTGCTGGTATGCAAAGTATATATGCCCTAATTATCTATTGCCCATATTTCTCACTTGTGAACTGTCTTCCCTCCCAACAGGCTGCACCTGACTGCTGGCGTGACCTCGTCGGCACCTGACTCGCAGGTGCCATCTCACGCCTCTGGACGCCACCCCACCAACCACCATGTCGGAAAAGACGGTGGAGTCGCTGTCGAAGGCGCTGGGCTGCGTCCAGCAGCTGAGAACCAGCGTGTGCGACGTGTTCCGATACATGACCGAGGGCAACTCGGAGCCGGTCGACGACGACGCCCAGCGCAAGCAGTATGTCATCAGCCTCAAGGAGACGCTGAACGTGGTGACGCGTAAGCTGCGCGATGTGGAGGAGAGCGTGAACTCGCTGTCAGTGCCGCCGGGCACTTTCCAGCTAGGCAACACGGGGCACCTCAGCCTGGATCCCACGTTAGATATGCAGGTGGGTTGACGGGGGCTGGCAGGTGCTGGTGGTTTGGTGTGCGCCAGTCGACTGGATGGTGGTAGTTCGGTGCGGTGCGGGTTGTGTTGGCAATGATGGTGGAGTGATTAACAGCGAATGTGTGAACTTCGTCGATCCTTTGTGTTGTCCGATATGAGCTATGGTGAATGCTATCTGTTTTATGCACTGAGAGGTTTAGCAGACAACGGAAGTTTTTTATAATGGATGTTTGTTCAATAGCATATGTTTGTTCTTGTTTTTATGGATTTTTTATGGACCCGTTCATCTGTGTTAACCACACACTAAAAACAAAAGTACCTATGTTTATACTTAACTAAGTCATTTAGCTCGAATCGTTTGTGTATCCTCGTAAGAAGTAACCACAAATTTCAGTTTGATTGTACTTCCAACTGATTTCTGTTAAGTTTTTGTAAAACATCAATAACAAAAACCGGAAGAAAGTCGCTGGCCCTGCTGCTGATGCCATTGATACTGCAACATGCTGCTGCATTGAGAGCTACCGGCGTTGCTGCTGATACCGCTGGACTCTGTTACCCTTTCCCTTCCCCCCACTGACGGGATCTCCGTCCGCCAGGTGCTGTATGGCCAACTGCTGGACAGCTACAAATGGACGGAGAAGGTGCGCGACTACGCCGCCTTCGCCGGGCCCGTCTGGTCGCAGAACGGCGTCAAGCGCTCGCAGAACATGATGGTGCGGAAGCGGCGCATGCCGCAGACGAGCCACTGCCAGCCGCCGCAGCACGTGGACCGCATTCTGAACGCGATCGGCAGCAACTTCAGCGACATGCGCCTGAGCATCAGCCGGCCGTGCGGCACCAACGCGGCAGTGGTCCAGGTGGGACTCGACCGCGTCCTCCAGGCGGTCATCACCTTCAAGGGCCTGCTGATCGAGTGGGTGCTGATCCGGGGGTACGACGAGCCGACGCTGACCGAGGACGGACGGGTGGACCTGTGGACGTCGTCCGACTACCACGTGTTCCGCAAGGTGTCTGAGAACGCGCAGGCGGCCATGGTGCACTACTACGGGCCGCTGCACCCGGAGCTGTCGGTGAGGTCGTACCTGACGTGGATCCACAGCTATGTGACGCTGTTCTCGGCGCCGTGCGTCAAGTGCGGCAGCCGGCTGCAGAACGCCATGCCGCCGACGTGGAGGGATCTCAAGTCGCTGCAGCCCTACCACGAGGACTGCAAGTCGTGAGCGACGGAAGAGCGCTGGCCCTGAGGACGGTTGGTCGTGATTATCGGAGGAACGCCGGGTCCGAGGATCGCTGTGAAGAGGGCAGGTCGTGATGAACTGATGAGTGGAGGGGTATGGTCTGAGGACTTGTGTGAGGTTTTCCTGTCGTGGGGCGTGGCATGATGGCTGATCCGAGGACTAATGCAAGGTCTGTGTGTATAGAGGACCATGCCGACTGCTAGCTGCTCGAAAGCGATGCTCTCAGCACTTGATTTATTTACGCGTGGTTGTCAACAACAGCAGTGAGCGGCCTCTGGTTGGATCGGATTCATCGAAACAACTGTGTGAACCGCACTGAGATTGCGGTGAGTGTGGCGGAATTTCACCACCTGTTCGCCTCCTATGTCGGTATGCTGAATCTTGGCAGCACAGACATAACTTTTGCCGGGACATGTACCACTTATCTAAGGGTCATGGTCGCCGGTCGGTCATGGCCAAGGTTGTGTAGGTTCAGCGACAGCAGGCCCGTGGTCTGTTGAGACTGCTCGGCGATTGGTATCATGCTGTTTGCGAGGACAGGTGAGTTACCAGCTGCGCTCCGAGTGTAGACTAGCGTTTTCAAACTGGTGTGTTTCAGGCTAAAGGATCGTCGTGTGGACACTGTCGTCCCCTCACATTCGCATGGCTGATTGATGGGTAAGCAATCATCAGGTTTCATCATCATACATACAGGTGTTTTCATATGTTAATAAAATATCTTGAATATCTTCTTTTTTGCACTGAAATCGGGCAAAACATGCAAAGGCTTCCAGCTACTAACTCGAAATATATTTGCATCTAAACATGATTGGGGGGGAACATCTGATAAGTTTGGTGTGAAGGTGCGTGTGCCGTACGCTGCTTACTTGATGCTCAATGACAGCACCCTCAGATGTGAACGTTACGGGGTCTTATTTCAACGCCGGCCTGCCCGTCACACACGAGGCACGCTCGGAAGCTGATTGTGCTGACCGGCGGCCTGTGAGGTTACTTAGCACTTAGCAGGATACCTAGTCGCAATGGACCGGCGAGGTGTGCGTCGTGCCACCAAGGTACCAATCGCCAATCTAAACTTCGTACAAAGCTCACCATGTGGCAGTGTAACTACCACGTCCTGAATCCTGAACATGGCTCTTAAATTAGGGACTGCCCACCTTAACATTAGATTTGAGTTGAGATAGCCATTTTCCGTGCTTGGCATTGGAATTATGTATGGTATAAGTTAAAACAACCACCGAGGTCGAGTCACAAAGACATTTCAGTTTGGTTTTGACATCTCCAACAAAGAACCCTATAGTGTATTAGCATTAGGGTTCTTAATCGATGTCAGTCATCTCTTCTTTACCAATGTTTGTGAAGTCGACTTGTTTTTACATTTGGCTGTACATAAGCCATATCACTAGTCATACATATAGCAGAGTGAAGGTTTTCTCTATTTCCAAAAATCCTTCATATGTGACGTCATCAGCCCAAATATTCAAAAACCCGTATTTTTTAATGAATTAAGCACTGTTAGTGAAGAAACAAATGTCATAATCGTGTTCGGTCGCAATTACTTAATAATTTAGTCACACTATGCGGCGTACATTTGAGAACTTTTGGAAAGGTGGGACAGTCCCTTTAAGGCCTAAGGGTCCCATGAGTGTGTTGATGAGTCCCATGAGGGCCCCCTCGGGCGACCAGTGCCCCTCCGTTGGTCAAAGTGCCCCTTTGGCGGCCAGAGTGCCCCCCTAGGCGGCCAGCCAGAAATTGATTAAAATAAGTATTTATCCCCAGATTTGACCCACTTCCTCGTCAAAGTTTTTGGGGGGGGGGTTAAGCCAGTGGGGTGGGGGGGGGCTGAAAGCAAGCACGTAGCCAGGATTTTGCCTCAGAGGGGGGGCCTCGGTGTCGAGGAAAAAATCAATTTTGCTCCTAGAATCTCTCATTCTAGTCTAGTGTGAAAATCACATTTTCTCCTCAGCCAATGTTGCTGGACCCGGGGGGGGGGGGGAGTAGGGCGGGTTTTCGAGAATCTGCATTCTTATCTAGTGTGAAGTTTATTTCGCTCAGGGGGGGGGGGGCAATGGGCGCCCCGTGACCCCCCCCCTTGCTACGTCCCCTGGGACGAAGCCCCTCAACTGAAATAGGAAACTATACTCCCCTGCCATCCCACCTCCGCTCAACGAGAAATCTTCGCGCTGAATACCCGACGCCACCCCCGCCGGTCAACACATTTTTGCTGACGGAACGGAGGCGAAATTTGTTGCTACATCCAAACTCGAAGCCGCAGATCCGCCAGTGGAAAAATCCCCCCCCCCCCAGGTGAACTTTTCTTAAAATGTGGATGCTTGGTCCGAAATGACCCCCTCCCAACCAGGGCGAGGTGCATCTATTGGTCGAATGCGAAAATCATTTTTCTTAGCTAAAAAAACGCTACCATACATAAATATCGTATCTTGAATCCAAACCCTTTCTTTTTTGTTAAAAAATTCCTAATCCCCAGCCCCCCCCCCGGGGGTCGAAAAGTTTTTTTTTTTCAAAGCTTAAACCGTAACTCCAATTCGGTACATGCCAAAGTGGCTCATGACATTGGGTCGATAATCGCACTGCCTGGGAGCTAAAAGTCGCCCTTAGTGCTGCTTAAGGGTACGCTAGTAAAAAGTCATTGCCATGAAAAAAGATGACCCGTTATGCAATAATCGACCCCCGAATCTGGATAGAGAGAAATGATAGATGAGGCATGGCAGCATACAATTTTGGTAATAAAGTATGTATTTGAAAAATATTTAAATAAAATATTGAAACTACTCATACTCCGTTGCTTCCAAGCAGGTAATGCCGGGGCGTCCTCGCGGTGACGTCACGGTGGGGTTGCCAGGCCTAGTCGGAACTAAACTTCACCAGCCCCTGTAAGTTGAACCTAATTTATGTTACTGGGGCCTTGATCATTTACTGTTTTTATGAATCGTGAGATTATTTACCAGTGGCCGTGTGCTGATTCCTGCGTATGTATTATACTGTATTTAGCAAGGTATTGAGAGTATTTAGGGCCTTGGCATTGAGTTGCCTTCGCATATTCATGAAGTTTGTGTATTCACATATGATCATCGTTATTGATAGTTCATGATAGTCCATTGCCTTTTATTTTTAGGACGCCCAGGTAGCGGTAGGTAAGTACCGAAGAACTGGACCTAATTGTATCTGATCTAGCTTTTGTAAGCGGGTAGGGCTGTCATGACTATCACTGTGCATGGCCCATGTATGACTGTCAGGTCTATCAAGTTTAATATAAGTTGAACACCTGTTTCATGCATACATTTTGCATTTTCTAGGGTGTTTTGATGTGCTATTCCAAATATCAATATGATGCCCATTTGTGGTAAAAATTGAAATGAGCCATTGACAAACCTTATATAATGGACCATAATAAAACATCTAACCTTTACAGCAATTACGGTTCCAGGACCACACTAAGAAATCTCTGCCTTGCCCTATTCGCGTTATGCAATCTGCATGGCAGTGCCACCGGCAAACCGGGTCAAACCTAACCCTTTGGCTTAAAAATATGTTGCTGATGTATTTGCGCCTCATGCATGAAGCAGAATGGAATTCTTATATTTTATCCAACCAATCAGCAAGCCTCTGACTATCAGCTGGCAATGGTTAACCACAATCGCATTGCGTTCAGTAAAGAGGCGGTGGCAGATCTGTCAGTAAATAATTACATGATTATTATAGCAGTTAAAGTTGGCTTATTGCTTGTGCCGAACAATGAGTATCATATTATAAAATTTGCAGCATCTAAAGCTGCAAGGAAAACCCTTACTTATATCTGTAGCTGCTGTTAACCTATTCCTGTCAGGGGGGGGGGGCCGAATCGGCCCGCCCCTTGAGGTTGTTTTCGCGTATGGGTCCCCTTCATAACCAACTCATGAATCTTCAAACTTGCGGCCTTTTCCTAACTTTCATTGGCGCATCGAATGGTGTACTGTTTTTTTCGCCATTTCAATTATTAGGAGGGGGTCCAGGACAGTTTTTAAGGGGGCGTGTTTTCGGCCGTTTGAACACAAATTTTTGGCATGGTTAAGCACTCATGGAGAGTGTGTGTTGAAGGAAAAGGTGTTAGCAAACGAGACACCGGTAAGAATTGATTGTTCTTTCCAGATGGCTTTATCTCGAAATTTCCAAAATTTTGAATTTTGAAATCCCATTTTTTGAAAACTTATTTTTCAACCAAAATGATACAAGTTTTTTTTTTTTTTTTTCAAGACGTTTAAAAAAACAGGATGTATGTGAGAGAAAACAGCATGCGCAAATAATATGTTGTTTGAAAGTTTTCAGGGTGATTATCTAATATTTGATGACCTGATGTCAGGTCAAAATGCTAATCTTCCATATAAGTATAAGGTGAAAAATAAAAAGCGATGGTTTTAATACATTAGGCATGCAATCCAATTATTTCAGTATCATGTCAACCTTAGGCCCTTCTTGATGCAAATGATGATTTTTTTAGTCAGTGACCTTTTTAAAGGTCATTAAAAGTCACCAACACCTTTTTATCAATAACTCGTGACAAGAACATGATAGAGAATTACAAATGGCCTCAAAATGTTTTTCTCGTCAATACGCGTCTTTTGATATGCATTTTGGCCGACTTACGTCACCTTGACGCTTGAGCTTGACCTTTGACCCGGGGTCCAAATTTTCGATTTGAACAAAGTTGATATGATTCGAGCCGCAATGACGGAGAAACATGATGTTACCTAAAATAAGCTGCCTTGTATATACTTTTAGATAAAAAAGTTATTAAACGAACAAACATTTGCTGAAAAACATGTTTTTAACATTGTTGACCTCTACAGTCCAACCATTGACACTGAGGTAATTCTGAATGCCTTATTGGTGAAAGACAATTAAAACTGCTTTACAGTGATTTTTCGGATTCCCTCCTAGCTGGCCCATAGTTTCCCGAGATAATGACAAGGTTTCCCTGAAAATAATATATTGTTGACAAAAATAGAATTATGATGACAGTCATTTGACACTTGAAGATAATACCAAGGTCACGCAAAATGTTGTCAAAATAGAGTTCATTGTCGACCTAAGTAACACACAAAGTTTCATGTTTCTAGCTCTTATGGCAGCGGAGATCTGAAGGGGGGGCCGAATGAGCTCCCCCCGACAGATTCGTATACTTTTCATCCCTCCAGGAATAGGGTTAAACCTAAAGTAAATTAATACTGTCAGTTCTGGTTAAGTGTGAGTTTCCATTGTCTATATTTGATATCTAGCTGGTTACAAGATCCAAGTGTTTATCATTGCTAAGGTAAAGGTACTACCCTAGCATCCTCTCATTTCAGGTGTCAGACCAATTTTCAAATATATTTACCCTTGGTTGAAGACATTCACCAAATATAATATGCATATTTCATTTGTTCAAAATGTTCAGAACATTAAGCTTCACCTAATTACAAACTATTGCCTGTAATCACAGGATCTTGGGTGCATTTATTGTTATGCAAGATATCTGGCTGCTTGAGTCATTACAGAAGGAGGTGCTCAATAAATTGTGTCTTAGTTGTAATCAGCATGACATTGTTTTCAAATATTAGTTTTGGTTTCTTGAGTGTGAATAACTGTGGACTGAAAATGCATTTGTCATGTAGATATCATTTCATACTAGAACATGTTGTGTATCAAAATTTTGAGCCCTATTAATGATACTCTATGGGACTGGTCCTATCTTCAGGTCAATCCACTTCAGATTCCTGTCAATAGAATATCCCATGTTAAAAATAGCACAATTGTTTGTATGTCAGTGCAACTCTCAGAAATTATTATAAAGTGATGCTGTAGAGTGCTTCAGTCAATTCCAAGAAAAGTTTCTATCATACATGTTTTGTGAGTATCTTTATGATATTGACAAATGAAAGGTATTGTCATGCACAAGTTATCCTAAGACTCTTAAATGTACTAGAATGTGCACGCTTGTCCATAGGCTTACCCAGGGGGGGGGGGGGCAAAAGGGTCAATTGCTCCCCTCTGAAGGCCCATGTGTGCCTCTTTGGCCTATGTGCCCCCTTGAGCCTATTTGGCCTTTGTGCCCCCCTTTGGCCTATGTGCACCCTTTGGCCTATGTGCCCTCCTTAGGCATATGTGCCCCCTTGGGCCTATGTGCCCCTTGGGCCTATGTGGCCCCTGGACCTATGTGCTCCCTTTGGTCTATGTGCCCCCTTTGGTCTTTGTGTTCTCCTTTGGCCTATGTGCCCCCTTTGGCCCATGTGCCCCCTCTGGCATTTGTGTCCCCTTTTGCCTATGTGCCCCCTTTGGCATATGTGCCCCCTTTGGCCTAAGTGCCCCCTTTGGCCTATGTGCCCCCATTGGCCTATGTGTCCCTTTTGGCCTATGTGCCCCCTTTGACATATGTTCCCCCTTTGGCAATAGGTCCCAAAGGACCCTATTTCCTTTAACCCTATTCCTGGAGGGATGAAAAGTATACGAATCTGTTGGGGGGGGGGGCTTATTCGGCCCCCCCTTTAGATCTTGGCTGCCATAAGAGCTAAAAACATGAAACTTGGTGTGTGAATAAGGTCGACAATGAACTCTATTTTGTCAAATTTTGGTGACCTTTGGTCATTATCTTCAAGGTCAAATGACGTCATCAAAAGTTATTTTTGTCAAAACATCATATTTTCAGGAAACCTTGCCATTA